>PITA01009214.1:61399-79402 GCA_004023965.1 Spilogale gracilis | reverse complement strand
CAGCCCCCATCCTGGCTTCACCCCACCCTCCTCCTCTCTCAGACCCCCAGCCCCTGGCTTCAGCCCACACACCTCTCTCAGCCCCTGTCCCACAGCACAGTTTCTGCCCCTATTTTCTTTTCCAGTGTCATTTTTGATCCCTTTTGTATTCCAATATCCTAGCTTGGACCCTTTGTGCCCCAGGCCGGCATGGGGAGGCTCCGCTCCCTCGCACCTTCTTTTCCAGTACACCCAGCACACTTCCTGGGCCAGACCCAGACCTTGCGTGGCCACATTTCCTGCGGAGTCCATCCGTCCATCCGTCCATCCGTGGTGGCCTCAGGAGCAGGATCCAGACTCTTTCAGTTTGGCACTCACAGCTCCCTGTTCTAGTGCAGCTCAACTTTCCCGCCCCATTTCCTCCCCGGACTCCCTCCTTCTGGCCGAACCAGTCCGTTCACTGTGCTCCCCTGTGCTCCACTCCCCTGGGCCCACACAGGTCCCTTGTTGGGAAGTGCCTCCCCACCTTTCCTGTGTCACACTCCACCTGTCTGTCCAGGCTTGCTGCCAGCACCTGATGCCTGCTGAGATTCAGGGGCTGTCCCACCTCTTGAAGAGCATGGGCTCTGATGCTCTGGGCTGCCTTTATTTTCTGTTCTTTTATCTTTTCTCCACTGTTCAAAAATGCCATTAGGGCCCCTGGGTGGCTCAGAAGGTTAAGCATCTGCCTTCAGCTCTGCTCATGATCCCCGGGTCTTGCAATCGAGCCCCACATCGGGCTCCCTGCTCGGCGGGGAGCCTGTTTCTCCCTCCCTCTACTCCTTGTGTGCTCTCTCACTCTGTCAAATAAAATCTTAAACAAAAAATTTTTTTAAATAAATAAAAATGCCATCCGTTTTAAGAAAAACACAGATGAAATAGTACTGAGTGTGGGGCACCTGGGTGGCTCAGTGGCTTAAGTGTCTGCCTTTGGCCCGGGTCCTGATCCCAGTGTCCGGGATCGAACCCCACGTCAGGCTCCGTTCTCAGCAGGGACTCTGCTTCTCCCTCATGCCCCTGCTCTCTCTCTTGCTGTCTCTCTCTCCCCCTCTCAAATAAATAAATTCTTTAAAAAAAATAGTATTGAGTTTTCTATCGGTCATCCTTGATTGGCAGAAGGAGCCATAGAGAGAGCTCTCAGGGCTCTGCGGGCCTGTGTGAGGACGGTGGTGGGTCCCAGGGGTGGGTCACGACCGGCCCTTTGGTGCCCCTCACTGCTGAGTGCACTTCCCTCTCGCGCCCACTTCAAGCCGCAGGGCCCTGCATATGACCTCTTGGCCGGAGGGTTTCACTTCTGAGACTGTCCGGTCGTGTGTGAACGCGAGAGTGGTGTTGATGTCTCAGTAGCACACGCGGATGCCGTGACCGCCGCAGTGAGCCCGGCCACAGTAGCCTGCTCCGAGTGGGTGCTCTGGGTGCAAGCCCCGTAGCACCCCGCACACGGGTGGGGCTGGGGGACCTTAGCACCCTCTTGTCGCCTGAAGATGACATCCATGTTGAGTTCTGAATCCTAAGCCCCTTATTGACCCAGTGCCTTTTGCGCCTCATGGACCTGCCTGGGCCTGTGTTCTGAGCTGTAAACCGAGGTGGTGTGTGTGCCCTACGGGGTGGCTGAGCATAACTTGTGGTAAAAGGTAGGAAACAGCTTTGAAAACCGTAAAACGGGGGCACCCGCGTGGCTCAGAGGGTTGAGCCTCTGCCTTCGGCTCAGGTCATGATCTCAGGGTCCTGGGATCGAGCCCCGCATTGGGCTGTCTGCTCAGCGGGGAGCCTGCTTCCCCCTCTTTCTGTGCCTGCCTCTCTGCCTATTTGTGATCTTGCTGTCAAATAAATAAATAAAATCTTAAAAAAGAAAAAAAAAGAAAAAAGAAAACCGTAAAACAGTAAGCAAATATAACGTTAGGGAAACTAACATTTGTATCTTGTAAGTTCTTGGCATCGTGTCTCAGCCATCGTGATTTTGCTCAGTGTGTCATTTGTCCACAGTACAAGGGCTGCTCGTTCTCAAGTTTGTGTATTTCTATCGACTACGCCTACCAGAGCCACAGAGAAATTCCCCAATAAGGTACCTTCGGTCATAGTTTTGTGCCGAGACCTTTGATTCATTCAGAGATACCTTCTTGATAAATTAGAGAGTAAAACTGTTTGGACTGAGGCTGGCAGGACAGAAATGCACAGAACCGCCAGTCTGAGAAGATTCACCAGGCGGTGATAGCTGCTGGCCGGAGTGGTGTCTTACCGCTACGGTTCCGCGCCTACTGGTTGTTGGGATACCCACGTTCCGCAGGCTGCTCTGGCGGGGCATGGGGAGCAGTTCCTTTCCCTGAGCAGACGCAGGTGGGTGCGGTGCAGGGCGGTGGGTAAGCCGAGGGGGGGGGGGCTATGTGTGGTGGGATGGCCGGGCCGGGAGAGCCCACTGGGGAGGGAGGGTGTCATCGCAGTCGGTGTCCTGGAGGCCGTGGGGCTGGGGCCGCGGGTACGGGAGCAGGTGCAGGAGCAGGTGCGGGAGCCACATGGCGGATTGAGGGCAGGCACGCACTGGACCCCTGCTACCAAGGGCTGGAGTCAGTGCCCCGACGACACTCGCAGAGGGGGATTGTGGTGGGACGAGAGCAATCCGGGCAGGGACAGATGTGGAGGGGCAGGCGCTGCAGGCAGCAGAGATGTTTCCTTGGGCAGCAAACGCTTTATTTGGGTCATTTCCAGCAGCCCAGCTCTGTGGTTTTCTCAGAGGCATTCCTGTTCTGAGCAGTGCATGAGAGAGAATCAGAAGGTGTTTTCAAGTTCAGCTGTCCTTGTTGCCGACAGCCTTCGCCCCACGGCCCCGCACCACGCAGCACTTGTCTCCTGGCCTGGCCACCAGGCTCGGGTGCTGCTGCCTGTGTGGCCGTGGGCCTCGCCGCCAGCTTGTCCTCCCACTGGCATACTGCTGAGCCCTGGGCGGCAGTCCCCGGCAGAGCGCTGGCCGGTATAGCTTGGTGTCCATGCCTCGCCCTGTCCGCAGAGGGGAGCAGGAGGCCTGCCAGCCGCCACAGCCTCCCACATGCTGCACTTGGCCTCCGGCTCCTGGGACATGCTGGCCGGTGCTCTCTGTCACTGTCTCGTGGGTTCTCTCTGCAGGATCCCCGTCATCACAGGCAGGGTTAGGGGACCCTGTTGCATGCACCGCACCTGCTAGGAGTGTGTCAGAGCAACCTCGTGGTGCTGCTGACGGGGTCCTATCTTACAGACCCGGCCATGCACTTGTGCCTGCTGATTCCTGTGAGGTCCACGTCCGAACACTCTCCCACATCCAGAACCTTCTAACGTAAGGAAGGTCCCAAAGTCATCTCAGAGTGCCTGATCACATGTGGAAGAGTTGATTGGGGCTTTCTTTGCAGAACTGAAGGGCTTATGGGAACCAAGGGCACGTATGCCGTGTGCTGGAGGCGGGGTAAGCTCCCGGGCAGCCCCGGCCCACCCTGACTCGTGGCCACACTGCTGGCCTGTGAACCACAGGGCGGTGCCTGGGTGTGCCGGGGGCCAGAGGGCCTGCACACGACCGAGGAGCAGGGACATCGATCCAGGGAAAGACACTTGCCATCATCTTCAGGCAGGACCCCCAGTGGTTCTAGAACCTGGCGGCATGTAAGCGAGGCAGCCATGATCTGCCCAGTGTTCTGCAGCAGGGGTGCTCAGGAGGCACGAGGGGTGCCCGCCTGGTACTAGGTGGCCCGGGGCTCCCAGGTGGTGCATCACGGGTGAGCGACTGTTGTTACAGCACAGAAGGGTGGGGAAACGTAGTTCAAGAATCTCTTGGAGACGATTTAAATTCATGTGATGTAACTAGACATAGAGAATAAGCATGTTAGAGGAACTCAGCCTGCAACTGGGATAAACAGTTTATCTGTTGTTTTAGTACATCTAGAGGGCTGAGCCGGAGTCAGAGTGGCCCGTGTGATTCATATTCCTAGGGGTGTATGAAGAAGCCAAGACTTACGGCATTTCTTTTTTCTTGCGATTCTTAAATTTATTTTAGAGAGGGCTGGGAGAGGGGAGAGTGGGCCACAGGAGGCCACTCTGAGGTTCTGCAGGCGGAAGGAGGCAGGTTCACGATGAAACATGTGCAGAGTTGCTTGTTGCCGTGGTGAGCATCGCAGCTAGCTGTCCTTCAGTCGGGGGAGCGCTGCGGTCTGCCGTCAGAGCAGCCGAGACACGGCTCAGAGACATCTTCACTTATGTCCTTAACGGAGGAGCAGCAACGAGGAAAGGAATATATGTGTAAAAAACCCTGAATAAGCAAGGAACCCTGCCTTCAGTTCCTGCCATATGGGAGAAGGGCCCGGGCCGGAATAGAGACTGTGTGGCCCTTTCTTACTGGGTCCAAAGACAATACTTGAAGAAGGTTTGTGTACAGAAGGCTCCAGCCCAAGCCCCCTTCCAGTGCTGCTGCTGTTACCGGTTTTTAAGAGGTTTGTTACGAACAAAACATCTCTTTGGAAATAGGGATTTTACACTATTCCTGATTTTAGCTTTAGTCTGTTGAGGTCAGACAGGCCGTTTTTGATCTCATACTTTAAAGACAGTTTCTTGATGTACCTGTAATTTCTTGGCATGTGCATAGATCTGTGAAATTAAATATTTGTAAATGAAAACTATTTCATACTCCGCTGAGCGAGAGCAGGCGCCGAAAAGCACATACCTTATTGGGAAGCTTGAAACCTAATGTAAATATAAAGTGGATGTTAATGTACTTCATATTGTTTTCATTTAATTATTTTAGGGTGTTTTTAATCTTTTTGAAGGTTTTATTTATTTCAGAGAGAACACGAGAGAGCGAGCACGAGTGCGGGGGGTTGGGGGGAGAAGCAGATGCCCCACTGAGCAGGAAGCCCAGCGTGGGCCTCCATCCCAAGACCCTGGGATCGTGACCTGAGCCAAAGTCAGTTGCATTATTGACTGAGCCACCCAGGTGCCCTTTGGGTGTTTTGAACTTATCTGAAACTCTCTGTTAAGCTAATAGTGTAATATTAATAAACAAAAACAAAAAAACCCTACCCAGAAGATTCATTCCTATTTGAATGAATTTCTGCACTAGCTTTGTTATTTCTTTGGTTGGCTTTTCCCCTGCCTGCCTTCCTCCACCACCAGCTCAGTTTTAAAAATTTAATTGTAAAGTTTTTGTCCGTAAGTATTTCACTAATGTTACATACTTGTTTCTGAAATACATGAAATACACATTTATACTAATATATGTGCTGCACATTCGTCTCTCAAATCGTCCTACTTGGAAGAAATTACTTGTGTTCGAACAGGAAGTGCTGGCAACAGCCGAAACCAGTTTGCTTTGCCCTTTAGCAGAAAGATAAAAGTATGTGAGGCTGTACTCACACCTACTGCCCGTGGGGGACAGCACGTCTGGAAGATACGTGTTCCAAAGAGGCAGGGGGCAAGAGCTGAGACAGCCGGGCGCTTACACTGGAAGTCAGAGACAGAAACGGAGGATGCACTCACTTACCTTGTAAGGAAACGTGTCTCCTCCTAGGTGCACCAGCAGGAAAGAAAGTGTAAGTGCACATAAAAACTCCTCGGGGAGAGCTCACGGCAGCGTTCTGTGTGACAGCCAGAGTGTGGAGGTGACCCAGGTGTCCCGTCAGCAGGTGAGGGGGCGAGCACCAGGTGCCCTGTCCACACAGTGGAGTGTTAACTCAGCCTTAAACGTGAGTGAATCATGCCATGTGCTGCCCCACGGGTGAAGCAGGAAAGGGGGGTGGTGAGTGAGAGAAGCCAGGCACGTCCCGGAAGGTGGTCAGATTTCAGTGCAGGCAGGCCAGGCGAGCCGTCAGGTGGGCCTGTTCTCGCCACCGGGCCGTGCCTCTAGCCGCAGACCGCAGCCTCCGGCGAGATTTTCAGGTTCGGCCTTCAGTGAAAGTGGTTTGGGAGTCACACCCAGAAGCACGCACCCTCCCTAGTTGTGAGGTCAAATAGACTTTATTCTTTCAGGGCAGTTTCAGGTTCACAGCAAAACTGAGAGGAAGGTGCAGAGATGGCCCGTGCGCCCTGCAGCCTCCCCACTGTGCACACCCCCAGCAGGGCTGCATGCCTGTCACAGTCTGTGAGCCCACACGGACGCGTCCCCGGCCCCCACGGCCAGTCGTTTACAGTGGGGCTCACTCTTGCACATTCTGTGGGTGGAGACTGATGCGTCAAGATCATTACAGTGTCATACAGAGTACTTTCATCGCCCTAAGAATCCCCTGTGTTCCACTTGTTCCTTCTTCCCTCCCTCCTAACCTCTGGCAGCCCCTGATCTCTTCACTGTCTACATAGTTTGGCGTTTTCCACAATGCCATTGTTGGAGTCCTACAGTATGTAGCCTTTTCAGATTGGCTTCTTTCCATTAGTTTCACTTCTTTTCCCTTCTTTGCCTACTCCGTCGTCCGATGCCCCACAGCTCGTTCATCCGCCCCTGCTGAAGGACACCTCGGGTGCTTCGGGTTTCGGCAGTTATGGATAAAGCTGCCCTGGACGCTGGGCACAGTGTTTTTAACGCAGTCCGTCCACGAGTCAGAAAGCACTGGGGTGGTGGTTATTTTGTTTTTCTCTCCAAATGAAAATCACACCCAGTCTTTTGATGGAACATGTTCACGCTCACATCAGTACCTGTGGCCAGTTCTGCGGGACCAGACCGGCCCCGGGCCCCGCACGGGCGAGAAGCAGGGCCCGGGATCGGCAGGTCCTTCCCGCTGCTCAGCTTGCACATCCCTGAGAGCAGGTGGGGAGCTGTGAGGGGGAGGGGCACGGGATCCAAGAATTTGAGGGCGAGATGCGTAGGAAGTGCAGGTGGAGGACTGAGGTTACATGAAGTTTGTCTGGGGATAAGGGGAGGCTGGGAGCCCAGGGCGTCCCCCTAGACGGGAAACGCTGACCACAGCGTGCTCCTTGCCATCTCACTTGCAGGGATGCTGGCAGGAACCAGATTAACATTTTTGTTTTGTTTTGTTTTGTTTTTTAAAAGATTTTATTTATTTATTTGACAGAGAGAAAGAGAGAAGGGGAACATAAGCAGGGAGAGTGAGAGAGGGAGAAGCAGGCTTCCCGCTCTCCGGGATCATGACCTGAGCCGAAGGCAGTCGCTCAACCAACTGAGCCACCCAGGCGCCCCCAGATTAACGTTTGAATGTGTTCCAGTGACTTCCTTTTAGCAATATGGCCGATAGGGTCAGTCGGAACCCCGAAGCCCATCAGCTGCCTGCATCCGTGCTGGCGTCTGATGAGAGCAGGGAGCGCCCTTCAGGATTGGCACAGGGTCGGTGTGCTCATTCGGTTGTCTTGCCTGGGGCCTGGGGCAGGGCACACGTGCTGCCCCGCACAGCTGTAGGTGAGTAACCCAGATGGAGAACTTAGAGACCAATCTGCGGTCGGAAATGTGACTTGTTGCCCAACCCGGAAGCATGGTGACTTACCTAAGGAAGGTCCTCAGAACATGGACTCTCGTGTGTGCTGCTGGGGGGCCCTTCTCCGTGGGCCTCTCACCACGTACCCGCGCCTGCAAACCGCCATCCGGCTGCCTCACTGCTGGGCGCTGAGCATGGAAGGGGGCTGTACACTGGGGAAGAACAAAACAGAAGACAAAATATATAGTGTGCACCCCTCCCCCGCCACGCCAGAAATGAAACCTCCAGGGCAGACGTGTTTGGCCTGGCTGGGGGAGCTGGTCAGGGAAGACTGGCCAATTCACGGGTCTGCTGCAGGGGACGGCTGTGCATCAGGAAGCGGCGCAGGAACAACACGTGTTCAGGGAACCATGGGTGAGTTGGGGCCATACATCGTGCACGAGGCACAAGGTGGTGAGCAAGGAGGCTGGAGGGCGAAGCAGGGCAGAGCCTGCAGAGCTGCCTTCAGGAGTCTGCACACCGGGGAGACACAGATACTGCTGTGAAGTGGCGGTCGCGTGGCCAGCAGTCAGTCAGCATGGGGGACAGGAAGGAGGCGATGTGCCAGGTGCCGCGCCTGGGTGGCTGGAGGGGTGCAGTCCGCGGGAGCATCAGCAGGGGTGGGATGCGGCGGGAGAGAGTGGGAGGGAGGAGGTCAGGGGCTCCCCCATGGGCAGGTGGAGGAAGTACTGAAATGGGCCTGGGACCAGCCAAGAGGAGGACATCGCTGGGGTCTCAGCCAGAGCTCTTGCCGTGAAGTGACAGGGGCAGAAGCTGAGGTGCAGGGACTGGTAAGAGGGCAGGAGAAAGAACTGGGGACTTCAGGGGAAAGCTGGTGTCCTCACGGGCTGTGAGCGCCATGCTCGTGTCCTGTCGTTCTGCCAGTTTAGGAAGAACAGGAAGGGAGGGTTAGTTGTTTATTTTAATATGATAAAACTGCATACTTAGAATTGAATTTAAGAGGAGCGCGAATTGAAAGTGTGACTTCCAGGCCCTTTCCCAGCCGTAGTGCGTAACCTTCATGAGGGGGGTGTCTGTCTGTGTCTTGTCTTGTAAGCATACAGAAAATACTAACCTGTGTTCGCTTTCCCCTGATTGAGGCCACCTCGAAATACCGCCCTGCACCATGTTTTTTGGGATTCTGAGTGTACAGTTCTTGGTCATTTCATCGCTAAGTACTCAGTGTGAGCGTAAGTTTTGTCAGTTTCTGTTGCTTAAAGAAACTGACGAGGAGAAGTGAATTAGTATATTGGAAGTTTATCTTGATGCTTGCAGGTGCTAGACGGTGTTTGAAAACCCAGCGTCACTGCATCCCCAGTGACTCCCAAGTAAGCCTAGTGAGCCCGCGGGTCCCGTTCTACAGAGGTGTGAAGTTTGCTGCTTGCTCTCTCGGTGTCCCCCGCCTTCTCATATCCGTAGATAGGTAGCAGGATATAACCTTCCTTTAAAAAGGGTGGGGGCACCTGGGGGGCTCATTTGGTTGAGCGGCTGCCTTCAGCTTGGGTCATGATCCCGGGGTCCTGGGATCAAGCCTCATGTCAGGTTCCCTGCTTGGTGGGGAGTCGGCTTCTTCCTCTCCCACTACCCCTGCTTGGGCACTCATATTCTCTCTCTCTCAAATAAAATCTTTTTTTAAAAAAAAGATTTGTTTATTTTAGAACAAGAGCGAGAGAAGGGGCAGAGGGAGAGAAGCAGACTCCCTGCTGAGTGCAGAGCCTGACTGGGGCTTGATCTTAAGGACCCTGAGGTCATGACCTGAGCCGAAATCAAGAGTCAGGTGCTCAACTGACTGAGCCCCCCAGGGACCCCTCTACATGACCTTTCTGAGCACACCTTTAATCAAGACCCTGGTGCTTCAGAACTTAGACGATTTGCTCATTCATTTTGGTATATAAACAGGGTTTTCTTTTCAAAATGCGGCATGCTTTTACGCCTCAGGCTGAGGCAGATGGCTTCTACTGGCAGAAAATAATCCAAGCTGGTTCAGCAAGTCACTTTTCAGGTGTTCCTTTCTGTTTACTAAACATGGCAGCCCGTTTCGATCTGTTGTGCTCTGTGTCCCTACGTGGAGAGGACATCTATTTTCTGGCTTCTATGAAGCTTTATTCTTGTTCCAGCAGGCTAGCAGAGTAGTAAGAAATAAGGTGGAGCCAGTGATGGACATTATGGAAACCGAAGGCTGTGGAAATGTATCTCGGGGTGACCAGGGGAGCAGGGCAAGAGAAGGGGGAGGGGTCATGACCTTGCGGGGGGCGGGGGAGGCTCCGCCGCGGCTTTCCACCCAGAGTGCTCCTGCTGGAACCACTGGGATGACCGTGTTCGTCACTTTGGGAGCTGAGTGTCGCATTGGAGCCATGGGACTTAATTTAAAATTGGCCTGACTGTGGATTTTGATCAGTAGTGTCTGGTTTGTATGACCTGAACCTGTTACCCAGATCTGTCCCGAAATAATAAATGTCAGCATTTTCAAGCACTATGTGAGACCAAGTTCTTAAAGTGATTTTGATGGGTAAATGTTGCTTTCTTGTTCTCAGTCTTAGGAATGTCAGACAGAAACACGAATCTGCTTTGCCTAGACTTCTGTTTTATTAAAATGAGACCATTCCAGGGATTGTCATATCGATTCAGTTCCAAAAAATATTTCAGACTTTGATTACAGTACATAAAATGTCAGTAGTAGTGTTCGGCTGACCGTGCTTCTTCTTCTTCTTTTTTTTTTTTTTTTTTAAAGATTTTATTTATTTATTTGACAGAGAAACACAGCGAGAGAGGGAACACAAGCAGGGGGAGTGAGAGAGGGAGAAGCAGGCTTCGGCTGAGCAGAGAGCCCGATGTGGGGCTCGATCCTGGGACTCCGGGATCATGATCTGAGCCTAAGGCAGTCGCTTAACCAACTGAGCCACCCAGGCGCCCCGGCTGACCATGCTTCTTAAATAAACCTGTTTTCTCAAGAGGAGAAAGTGTATTGTGCCAGGCCCGTCGGTGCTGACAAGGTCAGTCACTTGTGGCCCGTGTTGGGGACGCGTTCTGCTGCGTCCCGTTCTCTCTGCAGTGAGAATACAAACACAGTGAAACACAGAGAATACAAGCACATGTGAACATGCTTTTGGAATCTTAAACTTTGGAATTTCCTGTCGAATGTTTATCTGAACTCCTAAGTTTAAATTTGGTTGATACTTTTTCATTTGAATTCTTTTGTCGAAAGAGAAAGGTTTTTCTTTGAGTAAGCATAGTTGTCAAATTTTAGAAACTTGTTTTCTACCATAGTCAAAGCAGTGTATCATAGAATGGTATGGGCTGTTGAGTTTTACTGTAAGAAACACATTTAACCAAGATGATGGGAAATACATATATTCTCTTCGTAGGTGAACAAAGACAGTTCGGGATTTATAAAAAACATAAGGGACTTTTAGACTCAGACTTGCTTTGATGCTGGAGGAGTTACAGGAAGAGTGAGCCAATCAGGGTGTGGAGTGAGGGGCTCGTAGGTGGGGTGAGGCTGTGATCCTTCCGTTGTCAGGAGCCCACTGCCAAGATCCAGGAGGCTCTGCAGTGATGGGCTCCTCCTCACTCGGGGGCTCAGGAATGGTGGGCTCTTCTTAGCCAGGGGCTGCAGGAGTGACCAGCTCCTCTAGCCAGGGGCCATGGGAGTGGTGGGCTCCCCTTAGCTAGGCGGGGACACAGGGCTCACCCGGGAGGCTTTGTGGTGGTCGGCTCCTTATGGCCAGAGCATCCTGGAATTCTGGAGCCATCTCACTACCAAGTATTCAGTGTCTACTGGTTACGTTTTGACTAGGTATTTCACTCAAAACCAGTGAGATGTGTTTATAATCAAAAGACTTTTAAAAATAAAACACTGATCTTTGACCTCCTGGACCCACCATGTGGGACCCTACCAGGGTGTCTGTGAGGTGGCCCTCTGTCCTTCTCACAGTCTGCTCTCAGCTGCCTTCCTCCCCTGCCTGAAAGCCCACCCACAGCCTGGCTAGCCCCTCGCTGCTTTCACTTCCTTGTCCTCAGAGGGCAAGATGCCGCGCCCACCCATGCCTTCTCCACGTACATTCATAGCCAGTGGCCCTGGGCCCGTCGTCCCCAGGCAGCTCTCACTCCTCCTCCCCAGGGTTCTTTGCCCATCCTGTCTGTGTTTCGCTTCCGGTGAGGCTGGGACAGATCAGCGGAGGACTCCCATAAGCTCCCACACATCCCCCGAGTGGTCTGGGCCTGTGCCCCTGCACCGGGCAGCCTCTGGTCTCCCCGTGCAGGACTGTGTGCTCCCAGAACGGGCAGCCTGCTGCGCCGCCCCGGGGCTCCGCTCTCAGCTGCTCAGAGTGGCTGCTTGGTCAGTCTCCCGTTTCCTCCCCTGTGTTCTCCTAACAGAGGGCCTTCCTCAGCTACGGCTCTTCCTCTGTCTGCACCCCCCGTCCCCCTTACTCAAGGCGTTGCTGCTGCTCCTCCCATGCTCTGTTGGCCTCCGTGCACTCGGGCCTCCAGCACGGCTGTGCCCACGGCCTCCGCTGCCCCCCGCCTCAGCGGCCCGCCTCTCCATGAGCAGTTAGCTGACTCGTCGGCCAGCACGCGCTGGCTGGCCTGGGTGACTGTCCTCCTGGGAGCATTTGACTCCTGAGATGGTTCCTTCCTGGTGTCCTCCTGCTTGCTGACCGCTCCCACTCTCCCTCATTTCCTGACTTTTTGGTGTCAGGTAGGCACCTACTTGAAGCTCACCTCCTTTTACCTGCCCTCAGTGCCTTGTCATGCGCCTGCAGTGGGATTGCCCTCCCACCTCTGCCGACGGTCCCAAGAACCCCGGGAGCCCCGCTGTCTACTGTCTCGTCACACCCCACACGGAGCAGGCCCTGGACTGCGCCGCCCCACCTCCCTTCCCAGCGCGCCCCGCCCAGAGGCCTCCCTTCTCGGGAAGCACGGGCTGTCCTTCACTTGCTCGCCCGAAGTCTCTGAGTCCTCCCCGGCCCTGCGCTCTCTTGGATCACCAGCGGGCGCTGCTGCACAGCCCGTCCAGACCCGCGCACCTCCTGCACCCCGGCCTGCCTGCATCATGGCAGTGCCTGATGGGTCTCCCCCACTGCCACCTCCTCCATGCAAGGGGCCCTTTAAAACTGATGACGGGCACAGCAAGTGGCGTGTTGGTCACTTGTGTTCTGTTTTGGAAAACTGTCTCTTGGCCTCAGGTTCGCCTAACCTGGTCTTGATTCAGACGCTCACTTCTCCCGGGCCGCGGCAGCCTCCCCGCTGCGGGCCTGGAGCCGACGCCTCCCCGCTCACCTCTTCGCCCAGCCCCGCTCTGGCACTGCCCTGGAGCCTTCCGTGGACTCCACGAGCCCTCCTGAGCACGCCTTTGAGTCGAGCACCGCCTGGGCTCCCCTTTCTGCAGAGGGACGACTCCCAGAGCCCTGGGGAGAAAATCTGGACCCCTCATTGTGGCGTGCAGGGGCCTTCGGCCTGACCCCCGCCCCCGCCCAGCCTCCTTACCCCTTTCTGCACACCGCCGGGCGCAGCCGCGGACACCCTTCTCCTCGGCCGGACGCCGCTGCGCTTTTGTGAAGAGGCCCTCACCCACCAGACAGCCAGTCCTGTTCTGGGTTTGACTGCGGTGCCCCCTGCTTTGGCAGAGCCCTGAGCCCTGTGGCCGCCTCCCGTCACGCCGGGGTGCTCCTCATGTGGAGCACGGACCACACTGGGGTCACCGCCAGCTTGTCCGTCTGTCCCGCAGCAGCACCCCGAGAGGGGCCGGGCCCGCCTCCCCGTGTGGAGCTGGAGGGGCGTGCAGCCGTCTCTGGGGTGAGCTGTGGCTGCCAGGCAGCCTGAACTCCGTCTCTGACACAGCTCCTCTCCAACAGCAGCACAAAGGTAACATTTAAATAGAGAAACAAATCACCCCAGTGTATAGCCAGGTCCCCACAGGGAGAAACAGCCTTCGGTACAGAAACAGAATAGAAACCCAGTGTGGTCAGCGTGAGTTGGCCTGGTTCCCTGGCCTGCTGCGCTCCAATCACCAAGCATGATGGGACACCTGGAAACGTGGCTCTTGCAGGTTGGGGTGGCAGGGAGTAATGTGTCCAGAGGAGCTAGAACTAAAATCAGACTCACTGTTTGGAACTGGGTTTAGATGAGGCTCCCCACATAAGGTCACTGTCCGCGGGACACTGGGGCTGTATAGGAAGCTGTGGGCCTCAGCAGGGCAGGAAGTCGTGCCTGGGCTGGGGCACTCTGCTGACTCTCACGGGATCCACTCTGTGTGTAAGGGACAGGCAGCAGGAGCTCTCAGCCACCATGGAAACCTAGTTCTGGCCTCAGGCTTTGGGATGCTTGGAGGGGCAGTTGCTGGACACGAGGCAGAGAGGGAAGCGCCAGCAAGAGAAGCTGCTCAGGCTGAGCTGGAAACCAGATCCTGCGGCGCCCAGAGTCAGCACCTTACAGAAGTATGCGTTTACTCCGTCCGCAGTGTAGCCAAACTGGCAAGAGCGGTCTTAAACTGTTTAAATGCTTAAACAGATAGAAGAACATCCGTGAAGAGAAACAGGAAATGATAAAACAGAACTAAAGCAAGGGAGAGAGGGCACGAGAAAACAATCTGAAATTTAGTTACTGAAGAAGGTATTAGCTAGCATGATAAGCTTTGGACCCAGCCTAATCAGAGACCAAATTAGTGAATTGACCCCGATCGCCGCACCAGGGGACGAAGTGACCAAAGGAGATCCATGGCCCCGACTGGGTGAGCCTGCGCCCGGCTCCCTCCATCCCGGACTTGCCAGCCAAGTGAGTGATCGCGGATCTCACCGAGGCTACTTTGGGTCAGGTTCTCTTCCACCTACAGCATGAACAGTATTTTCTGACACAAGATCTCGATGATTAGATGCAGATCTCTCAACGTTAGGCATTGAATGACCTGATGGCCAGCTAGTTATTTACCGGAGGACATGAAAATCAAAGTATTTGCCCTAATTAACTTTGGCACATAGAAAAGGAATCTCTGCAGCTCATGAAAGAGTGGGAGCCGATGGGGGAGCAGGCCCCCCCCCTCCCCACTGCTCCCCTGTGCGGACCCTCCTCTCAGCGCTGCCTGCTGGCTTTCTGGGACGGCGTGGCGCACCACACAACCTTGGCCAGGTTTGAGGACACTTTGGGTTATTCTCATTTAGTTTTACTGTCGTTTCTTTGTGTTTGTGGCTCTGCCTTGAAATACTGAAGTAGCCTTCTCTGTGTTCTGCAGCGGGAGCAAACTTGTCTGCGAAGCGTGCTGTGTCGGGGTGGGGGGCTCATGAGTATATATAAGATAAATATCTTATCGATCAGCCAGTTGATTGAATAGCTGGACGATTTCAGTGAAGGTCCCCTCGCCCCTAGCCCAGTCACCCCGGGGGACCCCCCCTCAGCTGCGAGACCCCCGCCCCCTGTTGCCGGCCAGTTGCTCTGTTGTTTCCCACAATGCTCTGGGGTAGAAATGTCTTCACAAACTAAACTGGGGAAAATCTGGCTCCTTCCTAGGAATTGTACCTGAACTTGGTAACTTGGTGTTTGCTGTGTGTCCTGATCCTGGGAGGGCTCCTCCCGCCGCCGTCACCCCCTCTTTGCTGCACGCACAGGCCTGCCGTCTAGGCTGCTCGCCACCCACTTGATGTGCTCTCCAGAGCACCTGGGGTCAAACTTGGCCTGTGAAGTTTGTTTCCTTTGGGAAGCGGTTAGGAGCTAGCTCTTTTGCTGCCCTCCCCCAGTGTCTGTACCAGGCCTAGGGATGGCAGCAGGCTTGTCGGAATGCCGCCCTGCTCTGGGAGCGGAGCACTTGGTGGAGGGCGGGTGGCAGCCAGGGGTCCTCGCCAGCCTTGCAGCCACCTTCTCTGAGACCAGGGGCAAAGGTGACCAGCACCTGGGCTTCTCAGCCTGCTCCTTCCCTTCCACCCATGAGTGGGGTTGGGCAGAGCCAGAGGGCCCCTGCCTTTCCAGCACTCACGTCCCGGAGGTGGCCTCTGAACCCGAGAGCAGTTGGGCCACAGTGAGAAACACTGACGTCCTGCTCCCACCCCCGTGCTCTTGTTCTTGGGTGGACATGGAAGTCCCATGCTCTTGTTCCTGGGGTGGGGGGTGAGAGGACCCCGTGCCCTTGTTCCTGGGGGTGCGGTGAGGGAGCCCCGTGCCCTTGTTCCTGGGGGAGGTGAGAGGACCCCATGCCCTTGTTCCTGGGGGACATGAGAGGACCCCGTGCCCTTGTTTCTGGGGGAGGTGAGAGGACCCCATGCCCTTGTTCCTGGGGGCGCGGTGAGGGAGCCCCGTGCCCTTGTTCCTGGGGGGTGGGGCAGTGAGGGAGCCCCGTGCTATGGCCTCTGGAAGGGAATCACCACCTCCCCGAGCTGGGAGGAAGTGGAGAGGTCAGTTTGGGTTCAAATACTACAGATTCACCTTTCTTACTGAAATTTTGTAGATTTTTTTTGAACAGATGTTTCATTTGTTGTGTGCCATTGGATGGTTTTGGAGACTTTGAATATTTGTTCAAATACATAATTCTCCCCAGGTTTCCTGAGGAGGACGTGTGTAGGGCTTTTCATGCTGTGAAACGAGGCTGATCGCCCACCACTGTGGATTTTTGAAGAAGAAATTCTGATTTAGAAGGTAGATTAGATATAATGAGCATTAACTTTTTATATTCATGAAAACGCTGTGTCTATAAATTACCTACTTCCCCACCCCCTTCAGTTTGTGCCCCTGAAATAACTGCATTCAAGAGAAAATACTTCAATTTTGTTTTTGTTTTTTTAAGATTTGTTTTTAAAGATTTTATTTATTTATTTGACAGAGAGAAACACAGCCAGAGAGGGAACACAAGCAGGGGGAGTGAGAGAGGGAGAAGCAGGCTTCCTGCTGAGCAGGGAGCCCGATGTGGGACTCGAACCCGGGTCTCCAGGATCATGACCCAAGCCAAAGGCAGTCACTTAACCAACTGAGCCACCCAGGCGCCCTGTTTTTTTTAAGATTTTATTTATTTATTTGACAGTGAGAACAAGAGAGCACAAGCAGAGGAACAGTAGAGGGAGAGGGAGAAGCAGACTCCCCGCCGAGCAGGGAGCCACCGTGGGACTCAGTCCCCAGACCCTGGGATCATGACCTGAGCCGAAGGCAGACACTTAAGCATTTGAGCCCCCCAGGTGCCCCAAGAAAATACTTCAATTTTACTCTTTTCTGTTGTTGATTATAACAGTACTGCCTGGTGTTTTCATTCCCCATGGATGAGTGCAGTTGGCCCGTGAACAGCTTGGGCTGAGGGGTGTGGCCTGCCCACAGTCAGACATCTGAGTCTAACTTTGGACCACGAACTGAACGACTAACAAGCCCTCCTGTTGAGCAGAAGCCTGCTGCAGCGCGAACACTCGGCTGGCACTGACACTCTGTGTTCTGTGCGGTGCGCCCTGTGTTCTTAGAGCCAGGTATGCTAGAGAAAAAGCTTTAAGAACATTCCAGGGAAAATACACCGACAGCCCTGAGCTGCGTGGACGGCTAAGCGTGTCGTCCATTTACAAGATGACTGGTCTTCAGAGTTCCGCAGCAGCACTGTCTTCCGTGACTCGGAGATGTCACGGTGCTACTAACACCAGACCTCAGAAGTGAGAAGGTGACGTGAAAGGTTCCTGTTTACGTACAGGCCTGGCAGTCCATGTGTTACCGTGCGATTGCTTCGTGGTGGCCTCGTGTCGTCAGTAGGATGGCTTCATCATAGTCTCGCCCGTCCACGGGTGAGTGGCTGGTCATCACAGGCATACCCGTAGTGCAGTGTTGGAAGCGTTACATGCTTTAAAAACAAACAAAAAAAAAAACAGTTGTGGGCGCCGGGGTGGCTCAGTGGGTTAAAGCCTCTGCCTTCGGCTCAGGTCATGATCTCAGGGTCCTGGGATCGAGGCCGCGTCGGGCTCTCTGCTCGGCGGGGGACCTGCTTCCCCCTCTCTCTCTGCCTGCCTCTCTGCCTACTTGTGATCTCTCTCTCTCTCTGTGTCCAATAAATAAAATCTTAAAAAAAAAAAGTTGTGATAATAGGCTGATAGACGTTTTCTCCAATGATGAGAGAGGCATTCTGTGAGGTAATGTAATTGTCCGAGAGTTACAAAACAACTGGCATATGATTGATTCTGTGTTACATGTCATTCACCTTGTCCCTGCACACTCGCTAGATTTGCACACCACCGTTGGGTGGCCGTGGATCATTGTGGAGGTCCTCACCCTCATGGTCCTCCCGTGGAGTAGGCCGGGGGGGGGGGGGGTCTCGCCGTCTCAGGCACATCCGGTGTCACTTTCTGGAAGTACGGTCCTGGCTCACGATTTGCCTCTTCCTTTCTCTACAAATGCATGTGTACGTGTTGCCAGGAGTTCGCTGCGGACTTTAGCTTCAGTGCATGTACCACAGATGGGCCCACGTGGCACGAGAAGCCAAGAGCAGTCTGGAAAAGCAGGACCCTCTCCAGAGAACCTTCCTGGCACAGGGTCTTCGGAGTCTCCTTCCTCACCCCCCACCCCCCCCCCGACGCTGGCTCGGAGTCTCTCATCTCCATCCCGTCATCCTCTCTTAACC
>PITA01009214.1:7982-61299 GCA_004023965.1 Spilogale gracilis | reverse complement strand
TTGGGTTTGATGGCTTTCATGACATTTTCTGTCACATCAGCAGCATCTTCGGTGGTCTGATCCTTCAGACTTCAAGGCTCTGTCGTGGCTTGCTCTCATAACGTTGACCGTCCTTTCATGAAGGCTCCTGTGTAACGAGGCCTGCAGGTCCTCGGGGCCCTCCGTCCGTAGCCTGCGTTAGAGATGCCATGTTCCAGGGCACTTGGACACCTTCCATGTCGAGCTCGCAGGGTTGCAAGTGGCCAGGATATTGTCCAATATCAGAAGAATGTTAAATGTCAGCCCCTTACTGTCAGAGTACCTCCCAAGTGAAGGGACGACGCATCACTGGAACTGATCCAGAGAAAGGGTTCTGGTTGTCCGGGGCTTCTTGCTGCACACCCGAAGGACTGGGTGCTGGTGTCTGTGTCTTCCCATCAAGGGGAGTTAGCTCTGGATACGGCCCACCTGATCACAAACCCAACTGCCTCCGCACATTTACTTGGGCTAGCTCGCTCACCCCCACCTGCCTTAGGTCTCGGTGCTCCCATCCCTTCCTCAGGAGTAAATGTCCTTTGTGGCATTCCCACCCCCCAAAATAGGGCACTTCCATCTGCATGAAAAACCTGTGCACGCAGATATCCCGTCCTTAGGGATTTTCTCTCCTTTCTCCTCTCTTCTCTTCTCCTCTCGGCATAGTTGGCCCCAGCATCTCGGTGATTCTCCCCATGGCGTCCAGGGGATCGTCTCTTCCTCTTGGTGGTGGAAGCTGCTGCTCCTATTACCTTGGCTTGTGTTACCGACAAACCTCTTTCTCCGGTTACGGGACCCTCCTTTGCTGGCATTGAAATTCCCCTGCTTTAGCTCTGTCCCCTTCCTTCGGCTTGAGGCTGTCACACGGTGACACCCCCTTTCTGAAGGCTCCCACTGGAGTGTGGAGGGGTGCCTCCTGCCACAGGGCTGTGTCTGCAGGGCGGGGCCAGAAGGCCCTTCACAGGAAGCGCAAGGTCTTTGCCGGGGTGGCTGCAGCGGCGACTCTGTGAGCCACCTGGCTTCTCCTTGTTTGCAAGGCAGCTCACCTGTTCCTGTAGCACCTCGACCTCCCTCTGCTTCTGCGCCTGTGACTGGCGCTTCGGGTGGGACCTGGTGTGTTACTCAAGGTGGATGGTGTCGCAGTAGACACAGCGAAACTTAGGCAAGAGCCACAAGAAATCACCTTTTGCTGTGATACATGAGTTACTGGAGAGCTGCTTACGGGAGAGGATGAGTGTCATGGAAATTTTAGTGGGTTCCGCCACACCTGAGCCCGCCGCGGTAGCATCGGGAGGTGGCACGGGATTTCCACACTAGCCCAGCGTGGGCCGCAGTGTTAGGCAGGGATGGTTGAGTACTATGCCTTCACGTTAGCTCTGGCTCTCTCTGCTGCGAGTGGTGCCACGCACGGGGCTGGGAGAGTGTGTGCACACACTCTGATGGATTTGACTTTTTATAGTAGATTTGCATGTGTTTTATGGCAGCAAATGATAAAAATAGTCTGGTACCCATATATATTTCATACGTTTATGACATGCCTTTTTCTTAAAAATTTTTTTAAAGATTTTGATTTATTTGAGATAGAGCACAAACAAGCAAGAGAGAGCAGAAGTACGGGGGCAGAGGGAGAGGGAGAGGGAGAGGCAGGCTCCCTGCCAAGCAGGGAGCCCGATGCGGGGCTCGATCCCAGGACCCTGGGATTGTGACCTGAGCCGAAGGCAGACGCTCAACCGACTGAGCCACCCAGGCGCCCCTTTCTTAAATTGTTGAAATTTTCTAGGCTACTCAGTTCATCTCACCAGTGTTTTCAAATTGTTGCAGATTTCCAGAAAATTTTCCAATGTGTTTATTGAAAAAAATCCAGATAGAAGTGGACCCGCACAGTTGAAGCCTGTGTTGTTCCTGAGTCAGCCCTGTTTCCGCTCCGTATCATGGCTCAGCAGGCTTTTGTGGGCCAGCCTAGTGAAGCCGGATCGCAGCCAATGCTGTACATCCCGTGCTCAAGTTCCCTTTGAGTTGCAAAGGGTTAATTTATGAATGAACTTTAAGTATGCTACTTGTTGGTTGATTTTCTAGAATCGCTTACATCAGCTGCTTTCTGTATTTTGAACGTCAGATTGTTAAGTGAACCTTTATTTCCTCCTTTGTCCTTTAAAGAGAAAACTCTTAAAACATTGGAGATTCATTGGCAAAAGACATTACTTATTTCTGAGGAGTTTTGCTTATTGGAAAACCGACCGGAGACTGTCTATCCACTTCCTTGGACCCTGCCCGTGTGTCATGTCACTGGGCGGTGCTCAGTGTTGAGAGCGTCCCCACAGCAGGCATCACCTCAGTGACACTTCCCCTAGCAAGTGCCCTGACTACAGAAATACATCTTCATCTGTCCCTTTCCTCAGAGGCCTACCAGCGTTTGTGAAAAGGCCATTTTATATGGTTGATTTTTGAGCCAGTTTGGGCTAACAGACCAGCTTCTGGGTGCCATCATCCTCTTGCAGGAGCTCCCCCAAGCCCTGTGGTCTACACAGGCAGGAGCCGGGTTAGACAGGACAGGAGCCTGGGGATGAACGGTGGCCTTCTCGGCCTGGTGTCCTCCCCTCAGCAGAGGTTCTGAGTTGCATATCTGCGAGGCACCTGAAAGTGTCTCTGTCCCCTTGGGTGTCGGGCCTCGTGCTCAGGAACACACTGGGACCCAGGTGGGTCGTGAGGAGGGAGCCTGTGTGCGTGGGGGCTCTGGGGCGGGTGGGTGCAGAGGTAGGGCAGTCTGTGTGGTCTGGGAGGGCCACAGAGGCTAAAGATCCCCCATCTCCCTCCATTTTTTTTTTGCCCCACCCCCAGGAGTTCGCGGCACTTACTAAGGAGCTCAATGTGTGCAGGGAGCAGCTCCTGGAGAGAGAGGAAGAGATCGCAGAACTGAAGGCGGAAAGAAACAACACCAGGGTCAGTAGGTGCACTCTTGCTATCTTTAAACTCAGGACACCCTCCACTCGATCTGCTGCTCAACACCTTGTTGACATACCCCCGTGGAGCTGACTCCGAGCAGTGAGCTCAGCACTCTTAAGACCTCGTCTGGATCGGGATGAGAACTAATGCTATTTTAACTCTTGTTTTAGACCGAATTGAAGGGATTCACGTTTGGTGTAGCATGCAATTAAAAGGGGTGTTTCTCCAAAGTGAGGTGTGAGATCACAGTGCCTTTTCCGCACGGTTTTCCCCTGGCCTGTCCCCCAGCTGCTGCTGGAGCATTTGGAGTGCCTGGTGTCCCGGCACGAGCGGTCATTGCGGATGACGGTGGTGAAGCGGCAGGCGCAGTCCCCGGCCGGCGTGTCCAGCGAGGTGGAGGTGCTCAAAGCACTCAAGTCCTTGTTCGAGCACCACAAAGCTCTGGACGAAAAGGTGCCTGAGCCCCAGCCGTTCTCCGTGTGTGTGCCCGGTGTCAGGGACGTGCTTCGTGTGTGTGTGATGCCGTTCACTTTCTGACCTTCTCAAGCTCCTGTGAACCCTTTTCTGTAAGAGGACAGACTTCTTTGGTTAAAAAGTAATGGCGGGGGCGCCTGGGTGGCTCAGTCGGTTAAGTGACTGCCTTTGGCTCAGGTCATGATCCCAGAGAGCTGGGTCGAACCCCGCATCGGGCTGCCTGCGCGGCGGGAATGACTTCAGACTGATTATAATTCTGTGTATCGATCTGCTGTTAAGAATTGGGTAATATAACCTGTTTAAGGGAAGACTTCTCTCAAATATAAATTTTAGAGCTGTTGCAAATCATATTTATTTTTAAAGATCTTATTATTAGAGCGTACGAGCTGGCCGTAGGGGGTGGGGAGCAGCAGAGGGAGAAGGAGAAGCAGACTCCCTGCAGAGCAGGGGACCCCCCTCCCCCCCCCTCGCAGCCAATGCAGGACTCAGTCCCAGACCCTGGGATCATGACTTGAGCCGAAAGCAGACGCTTAACGAACTGAATGACCCAGGTGCCCCAACAAGCCAGTTTTCTTGACATTAATCAGTGCAAGACATTGCAGCCATCCATTCCGTCATGTTACTTACATGGGTCCCGAGGGTAATTAGAAGCAATTAAGTACACATACACACTCAACCCCTCTGTTTCCAGGTGAGGGAGCGGCTACGAGTAGCACTTGAAAGGTGTAGTTTGTTAGAAGAGGAACTGGGGGCCACGCACAAAGAGGTAAGCTCCGTAAATCACCAGGGGATTTGATTAGAGGGGTTCTAATTTTGATCCCTTGTTTTCGTAAGAAGCATGAACCCCGCAGTGCTGGCCGTCAGGCGTCACTGGTCTCTTGACCGGCGAGCCCGCCTCCTGGGCCCCTCCAGTGACCAGCACCAGGCTCTTAACACGGGCTCGCACGGTCCCTTACGTTCCCATCGTCCAGTCGATAGCACTGACCTAATTGGCCTAGTTGCGTTCGAGCTAGACAGCATCGCCGTGTATTCTCCCGGTCCCGTGTTTGCAGTTTGTAGTTGCCTCTTTCCGAGCGGGGTTTCTCTGTATCTCCTCACCCTCGTATTCAATTCTTTGGTTTTAGCTAATGATTCTTAAAGAACAGAATAATCAGAAAAAAACATTGACCGACGGAGTGCATGACATGAACCACGAACAAGAAAATACTCCGAGCACAAATGGAAAGGCAAGTCCTTACGCTTTCTCTCTGTCTGTCCCTGATGTCCTCCGCGCGCTCCCGAGAATGCTGGGAGCCGACCCCGGCAGAGGCTGTGGGACTTGACTCTTTCCGGGAAGTGCTCTCTTCCCTAGCGCACCAAACAAGGCTACTTAAGGATTTTTCCCCCACCAGAGATCTTCTGACGGTTCTTTAAGCCATGAGGAAGACCTGGCCAAAGTCATCGAGCTCCAGGAAATCATAGATAAGCAGTCCAAGGAGCAGAGCCAGATGAAAGAGCGCCTGGCCACCCTTTCCAGCCACGTGGCGGAGCTCGAGGAGGACCTGGACACTGCTAGGAAGGACCTCATCAAGTCTGAGGAAGTGAACACAAAACTGCAGCGCGACGTTCGTGAAGTGAGTGGCTGGACGTTGCCGTGCTGTCGCCAAGCTGAGTGTGGGGTGTTCGGTGGGACCGTTGTGTGTGGACGTCCCTCCCCCGCGGAGTCCGGCTGTCTGGATTCAGTGTTCGTCACGCTCACGTTCAGTCTGGTCGCACGCCAGTGTCTGTTGGGCTTCTGGTTCTTGGACTGGTGTGGGCCTCCCCTGTGGGCTCTGCCACGGGAACGGCGCTGGCTGCCTTCTCTAGCTTTCTGACCTGCTGCCCCCGGCAGGGTTCTGTGCCCGGGGACATCGGCAGGCGGACACACATGAGAGTGGGCTTTGCTCACACTGGGGTCATCGGGATCATGCTGTAGGACCCTGTAGACGTGTGCTCACCTCTGGCAAATGTTTATGCGTGTACAGCGATTTATGGGAATCTAATCATGTTTACAAAAAACAGGTAAAGGGCAGGACACTTTCTCTGGCGCCCCCTCGTGTCCCTCGCTGTAAACTGTCCCTTGTGGACAGTCGTGCCCCCCCACCCAACTGCAAGAAGACCCTTTGCACCCTTGAGTGTTGATGCACAGGCTTACTTTCTGTGTAGTAGCTTAGCGTGCGTAATTTCACTGAGGAGTTTCAAATGAAGAGGAATATTTGTAGCAATTCTATCACCTGCTTAGTTATGCTATTCTCTGGCAGGGGTAACAGACTCCGTAGCAGAGAGTACTATGCAGAGACTTTGAAATTCTTTTTTTAAGACTCATCACTTTAAATATAAAGATTTTGCTGACGTAAGTTCCTCAGTAAACAGGGAGGGCCTGAGGTGAGTTTTAGGGTGGGGGACCGGAAGGGCAGAGAGGAAAGTTCTGGGCCCACTTTCAGCGTCACATACTGTGTGATAGAATTCTGCTGCAGGGTTCAGCTTTAGAAGGTTGCTTCCAGTTATGTCAGACTTGGAGTTTTGTTTCTGCTTGTTTTTGTTTTTTTTTTTTAAAGATTTTATTTATTTGACAGAGAGAAACACAGCCAGAGAGGGAACACAAGCAGCGGGAGTGAGAGAGGGAGAAGCAGGCTTCCCGCCGAGCAGGGAGCTCGATGTGGGGCTCGATCCCGGGTCTCCGGGACCATGACCTGAGCCGAAGACAGTCCCTTAGCCAGCTGAGCCACCCAGGCGCCCCTGTTTCTGCTTGTTAATAGTACCGCTTCAGTTTCGTGGCGACTGGATAAGATTTCATCCAGCTTTTACGCAGGGAAATGATAGCTGCCTCCCACCAATATGTCTGTGAGAGGCCACATGTGCTGTGTGGACAGCCCGCTGCTCTCGGGGGCCAGGAGAGGCTGTGCCTTCACGGGCCCCACCTTCAGTGTTGGGATATTGGAGTCCACGTTTCTTTTGTAACATCGTGTAGGAAAGAATAAGCTTGGTAAACTGAGAGGCCAGACGTGGTAATAAGGCAGCTGAGTCTTAACTGGTCGTGGAGGGGATACTTGGGATATTTGAGGTCAGTATCCTATTGGAGACAGTGGGCATCTCTCTCAAATTTGAGGACACTGACTTTATATTTGATTTGAAAATTAGGATTGCGTCCAGTTTTTGTAGAGTATACAGTGTGTCGTACATTGACTATTTGCCTTTCTTCCCTTTGCAACACTTGCCGTAGGCCCTGGCCCAGAAGGAGGACATGGAGGAGCGGATCACGACTCTTGAGAAACGCTACCTCGCGGCACAGCGCGAAGCCACCTCTGTGCACGACCTCAATGATAAACTTGAAAATGAGATTGCAAATAAGGACTCCATGCACCGGCAGGTAGCGGCTTTCGTGAACTTGGCTCGACTTTGGTTTATTGCTAATGAAGTGAAAGACCTTTCTCCCGTGACCTTCATGTTGGAAATCAAGTCTCAGTGTAGTTTTTATGATCTTAGAAAATTATGTTCCAGAATGTTGGTTACTTCAACTTGCAAGTTTTTACTTATTTAGGATTTAATGTAACCTCAATTTATTCCTCTGTTTCGTTTCCATTGTACATTAATCTATTGCTTGTTAGCATTTTACCAAAGAAGGAGGGAGTGGCCGAGAGTGTGGTAACAGTTGGCCACTGTTGTTGGTACCTGGGACGGGCATGAACAGCTGGTCCAGAAACGGGAGTCTCCCGTGGGTTGGGAAGCCATGCTGGCTTCTCTGCCCGGGTAGTCTCAGGTCATCCAGAGTTAGCTGGAAAACCAAAGCCAGCCTCTTGGAAACAAAGTGAGTTTGATACGTTGTCAAGTGTATCTTTAGATCCAAGATAATAATACAAAGTGAAGTATTAGGAAACCATTAAAAATTACATTGTAGAATGTTAAGAGCATGTAAGATGTTCCAAATAATGACCGCAAAGGGCAGATGATAAGATACTGCGTACAGTGTGATGTGTCTCCTGAGGGCGTGTCTATAAACACCGAGACACGCACACACGCGAGAAAGAAGGAGCCTGCATGCAAGCAGGTGTTTGCCTCCCAGGAACCTCTGCTTATATATGATTTTTAAAATTCCTATTAAAAAATCTTGTCCAAGTTTTCTTCATTGAAAAAATTTTTTGGAATGAGGGCGTGTTTTTAAAGAGTAATTATACAATTACAAAAATAACTTGAGCAGCATTTCGTGAGGCATGCTCTTAGAAGGTCTGCGCTTCAGAGGACGTGTGAGCGCTGCCGTGGCCCGCACACCCACGGTCTGCGAAAGACAAGGAGTCTGGTCATTGTTTAAGCAGGGTTAGGATCGAACCCTTCTTCCCTTGGGTTGTCAAGGAGAATGAAGAGGCTTCTACAGAATGTGGGTTTTCTTTACTGCTTGGGAACTTTTTTCTCTTTAAAAACTTGGTTGACGATATTTAAGAAGAGCCGTGCGTGGGCAGCAGGTGTTTTGCACGTTGAAATCAAGCCCAAGAAAGTGGGCGTATACTCCTCGCAGGAAGAAAAATCGTGCTCTGAAGCAGCGACCAGAAGAGTTGCCTTCTGTCAGACTGATTTAGTAGACCTCAGCATTTAGGTTTTGTTTCATTTTATTAAACATAGAAACGGGTGGAAGGTTGTCTGCATCACGACGCTTTGCCTTCGCCTTCTAGACTGAGGACAAGAACCGGCAGCTGCAGGAGCGCCTGGAGCTCGCAGAGCAGAAGCTGCAGCAGACCCTGCGGAAGGCAGAGACGCTCCCGGAGGTGGAGGCCGAGCTGGCGCAGAGGGTGGCCGCGCTCTCCAAGGTGGGGCTGCCTAGCCCTCGGCCGGCGGGCGTTGGGCGGGAGTTCGGTTTGGGTGGCGGTGGGTGGGTTCGTGGGCCGCAGTCACCGTTGTTCTTCATGTTCGTGCATCTGAGTCCACGGGAGAGCTCGGGGCTATTTGCAGCGCTCGTCTGTCTGAGATTGGAGCGCTTTTCAAATGTCAGGAATCCTCCCCTTTTTTGCTATGCCTACCTTGATTTTCCTCCAGTTTTGTCAGAGGTGTACTGTTTGTTTCCGGAGGGCTTGGTCCAAGGTTCACTGCTTCTCAGGGTTAAGTCAGCAACTCGGAGCTCGAGACAAGCTTCGGCTGAAGTAAGGGTCGGGGCGCCTGGCTGACTCTCGAGCTCCCCCATGTCAGGTGAAGCCCCACGTTGGGTCTAGAGGTTACTTTAAAATAAAAAAAGATAGAATTCTCCCAGAGAAAGGTACCAAGGGGGGAACGACACGCCAGGTGAGGACGCGGTGTCAGGCCCTGTGTGCTAGGTGCTGGAGTGGCGGTCCACGTGCTCAGAGGAAGCACAAAGCCCAGCACACAGGCCAGCCTCCCAGGGCCCAGGCACCCAGCAGGCAGAGAGAGGTCGCCTGCCCCCGGCCAAGGGAGACTGTGGGGAGGCACCGTCAGTCCTTCCATCTCAGCTGGCTCTGATTTGGTGAGGACCCGAGTGAGAAGGAGGCAGGATGGGCCCGGGTGCTGTTCTTGAAGGCTGCCATTGGGTCGATCAGACGGTACCGGGTGCTCCCAAGACCGCTCCTGAGAGCGGGCTCATGGCTAACAGCTGCAATACCGTCTCCTCTCTTTGTGATCTGCGTGTAAAGTCTCCGTTTCTTTTTCCCCCATCATCTCCCCGGTCGGCCTTGTAGCCTGACCTTTTGTCTTCGGGAAACTCTGCTGCTAAGGAAGCTAAACTGTTCGAACTCACTTCCCAGCTTAGGAAGGTAGCACGTGTGCCTTGCTCCGTGGTGCTTGCTGCTTTCCCGCTGTCCGTGCTGACCCAGCACAGGCCGCCTGAGGGTGGGGAGACAGCCCCGGGTCTGGGCTGGGGGGATGCCCCTCTGCTCTGGCAGAGGCTGGCAGCAGCCCCGGCCGGGCCTCGGTCGCCTCGTGCTTTGCACTGTGGCCCACGAGGCTGCACAGAATGTGCTCTAGGCGGGAGGAGAGGACACCCCGGCCAGGCGGGGCGCGAGCCCACACAGAGCATGTCGTGCTTGTGGCTATACCGCGGTCGCACGCAGCATGTGGGCCCCAGCAGGGGCCGCCCATGGGGCTGACCGTGTCCCTGCCAACAGGCCGAGGAGAGGCACGGCAACATCGAGGAGAGGCTCCGCCAGATGGAGGCGCAGTTGGAAGAGAAGAACCAGGAGTTGCAGCGGGTACGTGTCTGGGCAACGGGCTGCACGCCAGGCGCTGCTAGAGCACAGAGCTCAGGCTGGGGGAGGGGGCGCCTCGTTTCCCCCTTCTCCCCATCCAGATGCTGATCCCCTCCTCAGTTCCATCAGGCATAGGGTTAGTGACCTCCACTGCCATCCGTCTGCCGGTGGGTTTACCCAGCACATAAACCTTGTCAGGTCGGCATCGGTGGCGGGAGAAGAGACCGGTGCCTCGTGGGCAGTGCTGCCGGGTCGGCATCGGTGACGGGAGAAGAGATCGGTGCCCCGTGGGCAGTGCTGCCGGGGTGCAGGGACCCCACATCCCGCTGCTCTGACGAGCTTGTCAGTGGAACTGCTCCATGTACAAGTGGGGTCTCACAGGTGCCCCTCAACCAGCCTGGGGGTGCTGACTGGCAGCCCCTGAAACTTAGGGGAAGGCCCCTCGTCCTAGAGGATTAGTCTGCTTGCCGAGGATGTGATGTTGAGGTCCTGGATTCAGGTCACGGGCCCGACCTCCATCCTAAAATACTGAAGTATCACTCAAGACATAAAGGTATAGGTCAGGACAGATATCCCTAGGAAGAGGAAAACCGTAATTGAGCTGCGACAGGGAGGAGGTACATGTCCCTTGAGTCCCCAGAGAGTTTTTGCTGGAGGAGTTTGACATTGCTCAAATGTCAGTGTGGAAGGACTCGGAAGAGACCAGGCCGCGGCCCCGGGCATCTGGCACCTAGCCGTAGGATGTCAGTTTAAGGTCATCAGGTTTGTTTTCCTCAGAAACATGTGGGCCTGGCCAGGGGCTGCCAAGGGTCACACGTGAGCTTCTGGGAAGTGAGGGTTCTGACTCCCGCCACAGGACTGCGGGTTGGTCAGCCCCTGCCCCGTCACACACACACACGAGGGCACACAGGCAGATGCTCGCCTCTGAGGCACAGGATTAGACTGTCGCTGTGTAGGGGTGCATTTTGTCACTTCTCAGGACTGGATTGTCGTTTGAAGAGACAGGTCAGTTGAGATAGGGATTCTTTCATAACTATAGCACTTCAAAGCTAACTTTTTTTTTTCTTCGAAAAGATTTTATTTATTTGATGGAAACACAGCTGAGAGGGAACACAGGGGAGTGAGAGAGGGATAAGCAGACTTCCCACCGCGCAGGGAGCCCGATGTGGGACTTGATCCAGGGACTCTGGGATCATGACCTGAGCCGAAGGCAGACGCTTAACCAACTGAGCCACCCAGGCACCTCAAAGCTAACTTTTAAGCTGTTTTGCTTTAAAAATACTTGACCGTTGCTTCCTTATGGGGTGTGCTGGTTCGTTTCGTAGCTGCTGTGTGCGAGGCGTGATTCTTCATGCTGTTTCATCCTTGTAAGAAGAGAGGTGCCAGCGCCCATGTGTTAGAGACCAGAAGGCCAGGGCACAGAGGACTTGACCCTGTTGCCCAGTCTATGGCACGGCCTGTGGGCTCACTCCCCCTCTGTGGGTGGCACAGCTGGGGGACCCATCTCCACCCCGTCCCTACTGTCCTCTGCCCTGGAGAACCCCGTGAGTCCTGCCCCACCCCACCCCGCCCCGTGATGCTCTCTGTGACCCTGAGCACTTCCTGTTCCCACACCTTAGATTTTGTCTTCCTTCAGGATGAGGAGCCAGCACAAGCTCTTTAAACCAGGAAATAGATGATGGTTTGATAAACACAGATCTAGCAACTTTGTTACTGTGTTTTAAATCCCTTGAGGTCATTAGTTGTAATCTTTGAATGTAAGTTTTAAGTAGGGAATGTTCAGGTGATGTGTGAACACAAAACAGGTGAAAGTCTCTATTGCCAAAAAAAGGATTTTTTTTTTTTACCTTTTGCTATGAAAATTGATTCATTCTGTATCCCCCCCCGTGTGTAGATAAGCTGATCCCCTTAAAAACATGCCTGTTCCCATATGTGAATCTGCCTCCCGAGTGATCCAAGAGTAACTCGTGACGTTCCTGCGGCCCCGTGAGCGCTTTGTCTAACAGAAACATTGGGACCCTCTAATTAACGATCTCGGGGACTTGTCCCTGCCTTTCTCTACACCGACACCTCGGTGCTGGTGCCCGAGTGCACCGAGGACGGCAGTGGGACGTACCCGCCTGGGGCAGCACACAAGTGAGTCAGGCCATTGGTCCTTGGCACTTTGGAAACACTGATCATAGCTTATTTTCTTTTAAAATTTTTTTAAAATTTAAATTCAGTTTTGTTAACAATATGGTGTGTTAGTCTCAGAGGGAGAGTTCAGTGGTTTATCAGTAGCATGCACCGCCCAGTGCTTGTTCCCTCTGGTGCCCTCTTTAATGCCCTCACCCGGGTACCCAGCCCCCTGCTGCCTCCCTCCAGCAACCCTCAGTTTGTTCCCTGTAGTTAAAGGACCCCTATGATTTTTCTCCCTCTCTGATTTCATCTAATTTTATTTTTCCCTTCCTTCCCCTTTGTTTATCTGTTTTGTTTCTTACCACATGAGTGACATCATATGGTGTTTGTCTTTCTTGGACTTACTTCATTTAGCATAGTATCCTCTATCTGGTTCTGTTGGTGTCATTGCCGATGACAAGATTTCATTCTTTTCGGGATCTAATATTCCATTATACACACACACCACCACCACCACAACCACCACCATATCTTCTTAATCCTTTTATCTGTTGATGTTGGGAATGCAAACTGGTGCAGCCACTCTGGAAAACAGTAAATTAAAAGGAATTTTAAAACAGAGCTACCAGGCGCCTGGGTGGCTCAGTGGGTTAAGCCTCTGCCTTCGGCTCAGGTCATGATCTCAGGGTCCTGGGATCGAGGCCCCGCATTGGGCTCTCTGCTCAGCGGGGAGCCTGCTTCCTCCTCTCTCTCTGCCTGCCTCTCTGCCTGCTTGTGATCGCTCTCTCTGTCAAATAAATAAATAAAATCTTAAAAACAAAACAAAACCAGAGCTACCGTACTATGACCAGCAATTGCACTACTAGGTACTTCTCCAAAGGCTACAAACATAGTGATTCGAAGGGGCACCTGCACCCCAAAATTTGTAACAGCGATGTCTACAATCGCCAAACTATGGATCATACCTTTTCTTGAAGTAAGCTTTTGTTTCTTCTGTCTTAGGCAAGGCAGAGAGAAAAAATGAATGAAGAACATAACAAGCGCTTATCAGAAACTGTTGACAAGCTTCTTTCTGAGTCTAATGAGAGGCTTCAGCTTCATCTTAAGGAGAGAATGGCTGCTCTGGAAGACAAGGTGGGACATGAGAACACGCCCGGGGGCTCCCAGCCCCCACCGAGAGAGCATTCCCGCTCCGCTGAGGAGCAGTGCAGAACAGCGGCGGGAGCTGTTACTGAAGATAGAACTTACTCTCTGACGCGGAAACAGGACAGACTGTTACCTCCTCACTGAGTGGGCCTCCCAGCCCTGTCCCCGCCCATCACGTGTGCAGTACTCTCAGTCTAGAGCAGGAGTCTGTAAACTGCGTTGGTAAAGGACCAGAACTGTCAGGATGGGAGGCTTTTACTAATTGTGAATCCTTGTGTCGAGTTGTGTAAAATAACCTCCTTCGGGTCAATAATTAGCACAAAAGCAGCCACGGGTGTAGGTGACAAGTGCACGTGACCCGTGATTTCCAGCGCTGGGCAGTGGCCAGGTGTGGCCTCGTTTGCCAGCCCTGCACAGACACGATGCTCTTGCTTCAGGGACTGATTTCTGTCCTACTTATGAAGGTGACACTGTAGGAGCCCAGTGTTACGTAAGGGGTTTAATCAGCTGAAAATGGACATTCTCCTTTTTCATCTCCTGCCTTCTCGCTTTTCATCTGGTTTGGAAAAAGTCTGAGCCTGGGCTCTGACTGCCGTCATCATGGAAATACTTGAGCTGTAACTGGAGTGAAGGCGTGTCCTAGAATCTATGTCAGAGAAGCTCTGATGGCGACAGCTGGATTCCGGCTTGATAAAACCTATTCTGGCTGCAGCCGCCTTCCTAAAGGTGGGCCAGAATCTTCCCTCAGATTGGCACTTGGAGTCATGCTCATTTGGGAGACACCAGTGACCAGTGCTGATTACATGACACCTTTGTTTCACCTAGAATCCATGATGAAATGTGCTGTTACCGCATCAGACGGTTACCGCACTTCCCCCCGCCCCAGCAGAGGGCCAGCCTTCACGTAGGAGTATTTCCGTCTTAGATTTGAATTATACATTTGAAACTTACGTCAGGATTCCCAAGTGACTGACGAATTACAAAGCCTAAAAGCTAGTACAAACCGGTTTAACTGATTAACTTGCTCCATGAATGTGTCATAGTGAACATTTCAAAATCCATCGTGAAGCGTTTACGCGGACACATCGCCCGCGTTGGCTCTGCGGGCGTGTGGGCCTGCGGTGGGTCTGGCCCGGGGTCTGCTCCTCTTCTGCGGTATCGTGTTATTCTACGCAGAAACGTGGCCATACCATGTTGCCTGGAACATTTTCAGGAACCAGCACTAAAGTACCGTCTGTGTCTTTCTCAGAATTCTCTGCTGCGAGAAGTTGAGACTGTGAAGAAGCAGTTGGAAGAGGCACAGCACGATAAGGTACTTCCCCACCTGAGTCCTTCGGGGCTCCGCCGCGACGCGCGCTCTAGGGTTCCAGTCCTTTCCGGTTCATCTGAAAGTGGGCGTGTTCCTTGCACTCTCATCGGTACGGCGCCGGCTGGCCGGACGCTGACGCGAGACACGCGTGTCCTCTAAAGTATTCTCGCAGCCGCACCTAACAACCGTAAAGGGAAGTGGGGGAAGTGGAATTCTCTTTTCCCCCAGGACACGCGTGCGGCCCAAGGCCAGTGCGTGGGAGAGCACGCCCAGTGAGCTGCTGGGCGACCTCAGAGTAGTTGCTATTGATTGCCCACTGTTTGTGTGGACACGAGTGAGGCTGGGCTGCAGGTGCCCCAGGCAGGAGAGAAACGTGCGGGCACTCTTCTCCCCAGCACCCAGGAAACTCTGCTGCTCGCTACAGAATTAGTAGTTCATGGCTTGGTGTTTATCCTCTAAGAGCTGGCTAGGACTGAGACCTAACAGCTCCTCATCTGCTGGGGTTTATGAAGTTAACTTGCTAGGACTCCTGGAGAAAAGTTGCTCGGCAGTAAATGTCGGGTGTCCGTGACCGCTAGTTCGTCCTGCGGTGGTTGTGGGCGGCCCACAAGCACCTGTGCTGCAAGTCACTCTTCCCTGTTTCTTACGACGTATCAGCCCACGGTGCTCGGGCAGTGTCGGGGGCATAGCACGCAGACTCATCAGCACTGCGGCTACCCGCCACTCCCCCGTCCCCGTGCAGCGGCCCTGCAGGATCAGTGGCCATGTGTTCTGGGCTGCACTCTCCGTCCCCAGGATGCACAGATCGCGAACTGGAAGCTTGTATGTCTTCACCTCCTCACTCCCTTCATGGATGGCACACCTGCCCGGCCGCCTCCCCTCTGGCGACCCGCAGTGTGGCTCTGGGTTCAAGGTCTGTTGACACAGATCATTTTGAATCCTGAAAGAGATGGCACAGCGGATGCCCTCTGCTCTTTTGTAGGATCAGCTCGTCCTGAACGTGGAAGCGCTGAGAGCTGAATTAGACCAGACGAGACTGAGAGGCGTGCCCCTCCATCATGGGTATGACACGTACCAGCTCACAGGGTGCTCCACGTGAGGCCGAGGGTCACTTCCCTTTGCCGTGCACCTGACCCGACTGGCCCGCAGATACAGACTGGGTGAAGCCCGGGCCGCGCGTGAGCCAGATCACACGTGCCTGTCTTAGCACCTGATGTGTGTCCACAAGAGTGTGCCCCGGGTCATAGGGAGCTGGTAGCTTGCTTAGTGGCAGGCGAGAGGAAAAGGTTTGATTTGGGCACCTAAGGGACTCCCAGCTGTGGGAGGGGCTTTGAAAGGTAGGGAACGATCAGTCTGCGTGTGGGTAGGTGAATGTGGGCCCCCAGCGTGGGGCAGTGACGGTGTGGGACCAGGAGGACGGAGCCCAGTGTGTCAGAGGATGGCCGCGTGCACCGAGGAGCTGTGGGTCCCTCCGCAAGGCCGCCGGGGTCTCCAGGGCAGTGGCTGCACGGCCAGAATTGTGAGCGGTACCTGGACGTTCATGGGCTTGGCATAGCTCTGGTGGTTTTTTACGTTTTTTGAGGGACTGAAGGGGAATGATGTGTAGTTGCCTCAGATCTCCTGGGACAGCTTGGAGTTGGCTGTGGGCGGGGCCAGCTGGCCCGTGAGCCTATCCGGCCACCGGCGTTCCGCAGGCAGTAGGTCCCATGAAGGTGTTGAAAGGTTTCTTTGCCCCGTTGTAGGAAATAGTCGTCATGCGAGAGTCACCCTTGAACGGGAGCTGCTGGAGCAGCTGACTGACCCTCTTTAGTCTGCAGGAAGTGGGCCCCTGCTGCGCCGCGTGGGGGTTTCTGCCCTTGCAGACGCGGGCTCTCAGGACCCTCGAGGGTATCTTGCAGCTGTCCCCGTGGAGCCTGCCTGTGGGAAGGAGGAGGACACTTCGGGGAAGGTAGAGTCACAGAGAGGCAGAGCCGGAAGCTGTCCCTGTTTGTGGAATGGCCAGCGGGAGAGCAGTGAGGAGGAGCGTGGGTGTGCGTCCAGAGAGGGAAGCGTGCGGGAGATCAGCGCACGGGGCAGGCTGCTGGTTTGCTGATGGAGAGCCTCGCTGGGGAGAGGCCGGGATCACGCGCTTCGCCGCTCCCGGCGTGAAGATGTGTGTGAGCAAACAGGCGACGGAGGAGGACACGGCACCCGCCACGCTTGCGGAAGTTAGAGTACCGAAGGGAAGGGGCTGCACGGGGACCTGAGGCTGGGTGGCACCAAAGGACAGTGTGATGACAGAGAAATCTGCGCATGTCTGCCTGTCCTGGGTGTGCTAGCGAACATGAAGGATAGGGAGGGGCGGAGGGAGCGGCCATGGTCACAGAAGGAGGCCCGGGGGAAGGGGGGTGTTGCCTGCAGTGTTGTGTAGAGGCCTCCCCTCCAGTGGCAGACTAGAGGCTGGTAGGACATGGTAAGTGTCGCAGTAAGCTCGGGCGGGCTCTGGGGGATGGGATGGAAAGATGGCTGGTGGCCGGCAAGCTCAGCTCCCCGGTCTTATTGATATGACCTTCTGCAGCAGAAAGAGACAGTCTTGGTGGCAGAGCAGGAGAGAGGTGACAGACAGGCTCCCACACACAGTTGGGGGCCGACGGCACAGAGCTCAGGGACATGACCTAATGCAGGGTGGCAGGCTCAGGAGGAAGTGAGCCCAGAAAGGGGTCACAGTTAGGTGGCACGTGCCCTTCGGAGGATCTGTGAGCCACCCCACATCACATGCCGGCTTGCGTGCATGTCGCTCCCATGGACTTTGCGATGTGCCATGGCCCCACAGGGGTCGTGCTGGAACTCCTGTTGGGCACAGGCGGGCAGCTTCCAGAAGCAGGGACTAGAGGAAGGGAAGTGAGGTTGTGGCCAGCAGCACCCTCAAGCAACACTGAACAAAGGCATTCCTTTAAAAACTGCAGAGAGGGGCGCCTGGGTGGGTCAGTCATTGAGCGTCTGCCTTCAGCTCAGGTCATGATCCTGGAGACCTGGGATGGAGTCCCACATCGGGCTCCCTGCTCGGCGGGAAGCCTGCTTCTCCCTCTCTCACTCCCCCTGCTTGTGTTCCCTCTCTGACTATGTTTCTGCCAAATAAATAAGATCTTTAAAAATAAAAATAAGTAGGAACTACAGGGAGGTATGTGGAGTACAAATAGAGAGGGTGGCCCGTCGGAGTGACCCTGTCAGCAGACCATGTGGGGAGGTGCCAGCGGTCCCCTCTTGAATTTACCTTAATCGGATGAGTGGGTTCTGTCTCCCAGGATCGAAAACGATTTCTGACAAAGAAGACAGTCACTCTTCTTTCCCAGAGAGCAAGGAGCCAGCGGACTCTGTGCCAGGTTCGAGGCACAGGGGGTGAGCCCGTGGCCGAGGCTGGGCGTGTAGGCTGGTGGTCATCACGCTCCTTCACCTTTGCTGACCACTTTCTGTCCAGAGCCTTTGCTGAGGGGAGCCCCTGACGGCCCACTTTAGCATTGCCGTCCCTGGTGCCCAGGGCTCATCATCTGCCTTTCCTTGGGACTGCTGCACCCAAGGGTGCTGGCCGTCTGTCAGTCAGTTGCCTGCAGGTCTGTGCTCTCACCTGGAAACACCAGGTGTGCTGCCAAGCCCAGTTCGCGGAAGCTGCGAGCGGGGATTCAGAAGGCTTCTGCCACCAGTGCCCCTCAGGCGTCTGCAAGCGCAGGTGGAGGAATCCCTGTGCTCGCAAGGCCTCGCGCCATGGGCCTTGGCACAAGTGGGGCAATGGCAGTTGAAGGCCAGCGGGATGGGTGGGTGCGCTGCCTGGTCATTCGGGGAGAAGGGGGTGTGGAAATGCAGGACGGTGGGCCTGGGGGCGGGCTCTGGCCCCCAGACCTCTGGGCTGTGGCGTGCTCGCCTTCCTGTGCAGGCCGTCTGCCCTGCCTTTCCTGGGTGTCCAGGCGCTGCACCTGCTGGGGCGAGACAGGGTGTGGGCAGCGGGCTGTTACGGGAGCGAGCGGAGCAGATGCCCTCCTTGGGGGCCTTTCCTGTGAAATCACTTTCCAAACTGACAGGTTCTGGCTTGGCTGACAAAATCCCACAGTTCACTTGTTTTCCAGTAACCGTCTTTTCCTTTTTTCTCCATGTCTCAGCCGACCGCACCTGGGCAGTGTTCCCGATTTCCGGTTCCCCGTGGCAGACGGCCCCACGGACTCCTACAGCAGCAGTGCGGTGTTGCGGCGCCCCCAGAAGGGCCGTCTGGCTGCTCTGCGAGATGAGCCTTCCAAGGCAAGGGCCCCCGTCCCCAGTGGGCTCTCGGGGCCCCCCCACCGCCGTGAGAGTCACCTGCCGTGTCCTCGGACTTACAGGCACTTCTGGGGTTACAGTGCCGATAGGTCACTTTCTCCCATCCGCTCCCAACCCATTCTTCTTTTGCTAGCTAAGAGTCTACTTTTACGGCTTTTTTTCTTTTTGAAGAGTGGGAACGTGGAAGAAGCATGACTTATGATTAAGCAGAGCACAGTGCTGCTTAGTAGAGTTCTGAACTATTAAGAGTAAACACTGTTCATCCTTAAGCACAGAGGGTTCACATTTGGAAGCTCACACGCATCCGTGCTTTTGTCTGGTCAGCACGTGTCTTTGTGGACGCGTCTGTATCTTGAATGCACACCCTCACTGAACGGGTTTGGGCCAGCGGCCACGTAGACCCAGGGCTGCAGCCGTGAGGAAGGGCGGACGAGAGCTGAGCCCCGTGCGTGCACAGGCCAGTGACGGGAGGCCAGTCAGTGGAGGGTCAGATACGGTACATCCGTCCATTATCTGCGGCTGCTTAACACACTGCTGTGGAGCGTAGCGGCTTAGAGTGAACATTTGGGAGTTCACAGCGCCTGTGAACTTGGGAGGGTTGAGCAGGGTGCTTCTGGCTCTGGGGCTCCCGAGGTGGTGCCTCCGGAAGGCCCACCTGGGCTTGGCAGGTGTGCTGCCAGCTCCCTCGCTTGCTGTGGCGGAGGCCTCCCTCGCCGCGTGACCTCTCGACAGGAGGAAATCTGTGTCCTGAGGCGAGGAAGACCACAGGGTCATGGACGCTAGCGTGGAGCCTAGGCCCAGCACACGGGTCAGCAGGCCCATCAGACACCCAAGGGGAGGCCTTGAGGAGACCTGAGGAGGCCTTGACTGGAGAGAAGGATTGAGGCCAGGACACACTTGTGGCATTTAGAGACACGGGCAAGATGAAGTCACCGAGTGGGTGCCTGCGGATAGACCCAAGATCCAAGGATCGAGCTCCCGGTGCGCCCCGGTGCACAAGCCGGGAGGATGGAGACCGAGCCAGCAGAGACAGCAGTGATACCGAGGCAGGAGGAACCCAGCGTGCCAGGTGCTCAGGGAAGGGGAGAGCGGTCGTCCCAGTCCCACCGCTGGGCCGGGCCGCGTGGAGGTCAAGGGCAGCTGGCAAGCTGGGACCAGTTCTGCGGGAGCCCGCTTGCGATAAGCTCCAGAGTCTGAGGGGAGAGGATGTGTAGCCGGAATAGGGGCAGCGTTCTGGCTGGGAGCAGAGACACAGTGGCAGCTGGAAGGACCCCTGGGGTAAGAGTTCTGTGGTTTCTGTTTGTTAGTTTACAGGGAGAAGGGAGAAAATGTCTTTAGGCTAGTGTGAATGAACTGGTAGAACGTCAGTTATCAGGGGCGCCTGGGTGGCTCAGTTGGTTGGACGACTGCCTTCAGCTCAGGTCATGATCCCGGAGACCCGGGATCAAGCCCCACATCGGGCTCCCTGCTCAGCAGGAAGCCTGCTTCTCCCTCTCTCACTCCCCTGCTTGTGTTCCCTGTCTGGCTGTGTTTCTCTCTGTCAAATAAATAAATTTAAAAAAGAAAGTCAGTTATCCAGAGAGAGCAGAATGGTGTGCTTGAGTACGCCGAGGGCCGGGCCTGTGCGTACAGGTGGGGCTCTCCCTGGGGATGGGGGCAGCGCCCACTGAGACTGAGGAGGGGGTGCGGGCATGCTGTGGAGGGCAGAGGGCAGGAAAACCCCAGGAGCACCTCTGCTCGCACACCCTTAGGACTGTGTGCAGTCGGTCCCGTGTGCGGTGCTGTGAGTACCCACTCGCACAGCAGGGAGTGGGCGTCTGGGCTCCACGCGGTGGGGCCTCTGCCGCCCGAGGGCAGGTGCTGTATCCTTGCCGCTCAGCCTCAGGACGGGAGGGTGCGAAGCTCCAGCAGGCCCCGGTCCCCTGAGATGTCAGGGCCATTGAGGCACACCCAGTCTCCGTGGATCCCAGGGGTGTTTACTTCCTGTGAGGTGGCTGACTGGCACCAAGGCCGTGTTTTGATTTCCAGATTTTGTGTCTGAGCTGGTCGTCCCACCGTGTGGAGGATGTCACAGAAACACGTCCGCCTCCGGTGCGCGGTGAGGGCGCTCCTGGGGCTAGGCCACCGCCTCGCCGGTGCCTGAAATTCTGCCTCTTGCCGCACAGACGCCAGCAGCTTGGAAGCACCGCCCGCTCCCCTTCCTTTGGCGCTCCCGTTTGGAAACTTTTAGAGTTTCTGATGGAGCGCCCTGAAGTTCCTGTAACTGCTGTTGTTACTGTCTTTGCTGAGATCGAGTTTTCTTCTTTGTAGGTACAGACTCTGAACGAACAGGATTGGGAACGTGCCCAGCAAGCGAGTGTGCTGGCAAACGTGGCCCAGGCGTTCGAGAGCGATGTCGATGTGTCTGATGGGGAAGATGACAGGGACACTCTCTTCAGTTCGGCCGCTCTGCTGTCGCCCAGTGGGCAGGCTGACGCCCAGACGCTGGCGATGATGCTGCAGGAACAGCTGGACGCCATCAACAAAGAGATCCGGTACGTGGCCCCGTGGAGACGGGGGTGTCTCTGAGGAGTGCTGTCCTGCTCAGGAAGCCTGAACACATCCTGGGAGTGCGTTCTAAAGCTCCCGGGGTAACAAACTACTTCCATTCTGTTGGAAGAACTCAGTTTTGAGATTGCCCTTGATTGTAACATTCAGTTAGCCAAGGCATTGCCTCCAGGGTCAGGGTGTCAGCATGTCTGTGTAAGATGTGGGCAAAGAGCAGAAGCTGTTCGGTGCCTTCCCCCAGAAGCTGACGGCGCAGCCAGAGAGGGGCGCCCAGTGTGTGCCCACGAGGCTCCTCCGTGTGCCCCGGGGCGCTCCAGCCTCGGCCAGGGCACCATGGAGAGTGAGGACATTTGTGGATAAGAAGCCCAGGTCTTTCACGGGGCAGAAGCAGGGCAACTTAGGAACATCAGAGCTCAGTGCACAGGTGAGTGGGAGCTGAAGGCTGCAGCCGCAGGGGAGGGGGAAGCTGCTTTTCCATCCCCTTCTAAGAGGCCCCTGACTCTGCACCCCACATGGACGAGGTGCCGGCTGGTGTCCAGCCGCCGCTCACCCATTCCCAGCCCGGAGACGGCCAGCTTGTGTCACTCAGCCACCGAAACACAGCAGAAAAGCTCAGGTTTTCAGACCAGGAGATTCCCACTCATGCCTGCGTTTTGCTACATTAAATAAACGTAATAGGTCAGAAGTGGTCCTTCGTAGAACAGTGAGAGGTTAGAGAATGTAAACCTTTCAGTCTCTTCACTCTTTCAAAGGTATATGCTTCAGAAATGCTCTTACCAGGGGCGCCTGGGTGTCTCAGTTGGTTGAGCGACTGCCTTCGGCTCAGGTCATGATCCCGGAGTCCTGGGATCGAGTCCCACATCGGGCTTCCTGCTAGGCGGGAGGCCTGCTTCTCCCTCTCTCACTCCCCCTGCTTGTGTTCTCTCTCTCGCTGTGTTTCTCTCTGTCAAATAAATAAAACCTTTAAAAGAAAAAAGAAATGCTTTTACCAGTGATAGTAGTGACCTTACAAAGCACTGGGCCCACGGGGAAAGGATCCAGAGACTGGCCCCCGTGGTGTTGGAGGCTGGGGGGAGGGTGCTCCCGGTGTGCCCCAGGCCCCAAGAGCTGCTGCGTCTAGTGTGTCCTGCAGCAGCCCCGGGTCACGCTCCTGCCAGTGGAGAGCGGAGCTGGACAGAAACATTAGCAGGGGAGAAAGGGAAGAGCTGCGGGCTCCGAAGCAGGAAGGACACGTGCCGGCTCCGTGCCGACTGGCTCAGAGCCAAAGCCGTTCCGTCCGCGTGGGCAGGGAGAGGTGGGTGCAGTCCAGGGCTGGGTAAAAGTGATCTTTGTTCTTGTGAGTTGACCCCATACCAGTGGTCAGGTCTGTCCACCGACTTGTTACCCATAACAAAACACGCATTTGGGGTGTATAAGTAGAACTGTCATTGGAGAGGTCATTGCATGGATCACACGTTTTAATTTTAGAACAATATTCATGTAGTCACATATTGGAACTGCTGTTTATTGACGAGTTGTGTATTAGGGGAGAAGGGTGTTCACCTTGAATTCCACATTAGTGGAGAATGCTTGATGGGAATTCAGAGACTCAGAGGATGCTGTTTGAAAATTCCATCAATAAGGATTTTATTTGAATTCTGCCTTAAAAAAAAAAAAATCAGCTCCACCTTTTCATCTCATCTAGACACCTAAGTGGGAACTCCCAATTGCTTCGTGGATTGGTTCTTCAATTGTGTCAGAGGTGCTGTTGCAGTTGAGGAACCTGATCTATAAACATGCAGCTTTGCTCTGAGAAGTGTAAGATTCACATAGCCCGTTGTGCAGGAGGAAAGTTGCCAGCAGGCCCCCATCAGAATTTCAGTGTGCATAAGTAAAATCAGACACGAGTGATGGGAAGCAACTCTGTAGGACTCCGTGGAAGGTTTATTTGTGGTGGTCAAAGTCGAGTGTACTGAGAAGGTAAAGTAGAACTTTGCTCAATTATTGTTGGGGCTGCCATCACTGGACTCTCTTGACCCTAATACGGTCGAAGTAAGCACAGATGGGTGGGGCCAGTGCATTCATCTGTTTGCTGGGGAAGCAAGGCTGACTGTGTGCTTCTGTTCTAGGCTGATACAAGAGGAGAAGGAGAGCACGGAGCAGCGGGCGGAGGAGATTGAGAGCCGTGTGGGCAGCGGCAGTTTAGACAGCCCGGGTCGATTCAGATCGGTGGGCACTGCCCCCCCACAGCCCACGTCCACGCTCACAGGCCCCTCCCCTCCGCACAGTGGGCGCTCCACCCCGCGACGGGGCCCGCACAGCCCCGCCAGGGAGGTGGACAGGCTGGGGGTCATGACTCTAGTGAGTATCTGCCACCTCTTCTGCCTGCTGCACCCCCTACCCCAGCCCCCGACTTCGGGCTCAGACTCAACAGATGTGGTTTGGTTTTTTTACCCAGAAGGAAGTCAGGTTCATTTGTTATGCTCAGAGGTTCGAGGTACTTTGAATCAGTATGTTTTACTGGTTCGTGTGTATTTATGTTCGTATGGTTGTGTTTATGTTTGTGGGTATCCGCATGTTACTAGCATGTAATCACTCAGCCACAGCATGGGAACAAATCAGTTGTAGTGTTTGGATGACTGGCCCAGCGTGTCGTCCCGAACCCATCGGCGTTTTCACTTGTGTGACTTTGGACAGCACGGGCCTGTGCCAGACACAGCAGCTCCACGGGGGGTATTCCCATCTGCTAGGACGAGGCCGTCTCACAAAAACAAGCGCAGGTCGTCTTCAGAGTGTGTGGAGAACTTACAGAGGGAGTCACTGCTGTCCTTTGCATCAGAGGTGCCTGACTGGAGGACGCAGGACATTCAGTCCAAAAATAAGGCTTGAGTCGGTTCTCTCGAGATGCCCTTGACCGCACGCCGGACGCCGGCTCCGTGCCTGAGGCCAGGACAGCATCGGCGTGAGCCTCACACCTGCTCGGCTTCCTGGGGAGGCCCGGGGCGTCTTCGCTCTTCTGGGTCTGGAGACGCGGTGACCCTGCGGCTTTCAGTGACAAGCGTGCAGCTCTAAAGAGTGTTTTGTAGCTTCCCTGTGTATGTGGCTTAGGTTTTATGAGCGCGTGCCCCTTCCCACATAAAACCGTGTTTACGGCGTTCTGCTTTTCAGCTGCACTTGTGTCTGTAGAACCTCTCTGCCCGTTTTATTTTTAGCTGCTTTATTAGCCAGCACGGAATTAGATCAGCCGTGAGTCAGTGTAGTGGCGTCTGCGTGGAAAAGAGTCCACTTTGTGGTATTTTGACGTACTGTTTTTATAATTCACATTGTTAGCTAATTAATATTTTAAACTCTTTGATGGTTTTATTTGTGGTTGCATGCCTCCCTCTTTCCAGAGAATTTGTAAGAGTGGTTATAGAAAATAGTTATGTCTGTATTTTCCCCCATTTTTGTGATTCTGTCTCCTGGCTGACAGTTCGTGGCTAGTTTTGATGTCCTGTCTCATCCTTTGGTTTAATTTCTCACTGTAAATGCAGACCTCAGCCTCCCGCCCCCGGCCAGTGTTTGGTCCATCCTGTCCCATGCCGTACGCCCTCCACAGCCTGCTCGGGTGGCAGTGACCCTGTGGTCCCGTGTGTGTGTGTGTGTGTGTGTGTGTGTGTGTGTGTGTGTGTGTGTGTGTTTTCTGCTTCGTCTTCATTTCTCATTAGGTAGTGGGGTTTTCTTTCCCCCAATAGTGATACATTTTAATTAGCGTGTCACTGTGTAATAGGTGTGGAAAAGGGCATGATACAGGTGAATCAGGAGTGTTTTTACTGAGAGCTGCCTAGGAGAGATGTAATTTGTAAATGAGGTGTTTCTTATATAAAGAACTAAGGCACTAAGAGAATGAATGGAAGCCTGACCTGAATGGCACATGGTCTAGTTTTGATGCTTGCATTTAACTAGAAATCTCATCAACTTACCGAGCGTGTGTACTTTCTGCCTTCATAGACTGTTTTCACATTGGATACCGAATCCTGGAAGGTAGAGGGCGGCCTGATGTTACGCCAGTGTGCATTCTTACAGATCTGCATGGGGCGCCCCGCTTTAAACAGTGCACTTCTTTTTGAGAAGTTTGAAATCAGTTCTAGGTGAGGCTTCTGCATGAATGTCCGGCAGGCCCTTCCCCAGAGCAGGCTTGCTGGGCGTTGGAGGAGGTGTGCGGGAACCCCTGCGTCGTGCCGCTGATACTGTGGAGGTGTGGCATGGGTTTCAGTAAGCAACACAGACTCAAGAAGAGTTTCGAACAGACAGCTGTTCGGTCCATGTGTTACACAAGATGCCATATTTTAATTAGGTGTGTGTGTTATAATGGAATTTTTCTCCCCAAGTAGTAATTTATAGCGTTTCTCTAGCAAGTGTTGACTAACGTATTATGTTTAACTTTATGATGAAGAAAAGTTCTATTTCCAGTTATGTTCTTTCTAAACAAGTCTTATCTCACTTATATCTGTTCTTTTGTTCTTTTTAAAATATATTTGCCTGTTCTGTTCCTTGAATTTTTATCTTATCGTGTGCAGTAAATCTGATTTCTCTTCATTTCTTTGCATGCCTCTGTCAGCCTAGTGATTTAAGGAAACATCGTAGAAAGGTAAAGTTGTGAGTAGTTGAACGTTCCTGTTTGTCTGTGACACCTGGACGAGTGCCCCGCGCCGCCCAGGAGCGTGTCCCAGCCGTGTGCCAGCGCGTTCTGCGCATCTGAGGGGGTGCGGGGCCCTCGGCGCTTGGGGAGCCCAGCTGGTTTTCACAGGGCACCACGGCAGATGGGGGCGTTCGCCTTTCCCTCGCGGGTATCTGCTGCTCTCTGTGTACTTAGTTACTCCAAATGTAATAGTTTCTTTTTGAAGATTTTATTTGTGAGAGAGAGAGCACGCATGAGCAGGGGAAGCAGTAGGCAGAGGGAGGAACAGGCTCCCGCCAAGCAAGGAGCCCCAGTGCGGGACTCGGTCCCAGGAGCCCAGATCATGACCTGAGCTGAAGGCAGACGCTTAACTGACTGAGCCACGTGGGCGCCCCACACATAATAGTTTTCAAAAAGAGAAATTATTGAAGCAGAGCCATAGAGTTGAGACTTGGGCACTGCCAGCTTTGATAATTGTGGCTAGTAGCGCTCAGTGAGCCCCTGCTGTCAGCCCGGCGCCGCACGGGCTGCTTTACGAGCCTGCTAGCCACGCATGCAGCCCTGCGAGGCACAGGTTGTGTTGTGACCCCCTTTCCCAGGTGCAGAGGCCAGGGTGCAGTGCGGGTTTGTCTGCTCACCTCCTGGGGGCTTGGGGCTTCTCTGTACAGGTGACCACGGGTCGGGTCTCCCCACTTTCAGAGGAAGTACAGTGCATCAAGGGACAGATCCCTTGACCAGAGTGTGTTCCTCGTAACTGTCATGCTTTGCTCCCTGGACTGTGTGTGTCCCCACCCCAGACCCGCCCAGCTATGACAGGGCAGTGCCTCTGCCGGTCAGGGGCTCAGTGCCAGGAGCTAGGCGGCAGCCGGGAGAGCCCCTCTGCTGCGCAGCCTGGTGTGGCCATTTAGGGACACTCCTGGGTTCAAGCGTCAGCTCTGTCACTGATTGTTTTGTGAACCATATGTGGTCTGGGTGCCTTCCTTTGCCCTCCTGTTACATGGTGAGGACGACAGCCTCTTGCTCCCCGGGCCGGCCACAGACTGCGCCCGTGGGGGCACTGTGCACAGAATTGGGAGCCCACACCAGAGCCAGACCCAGCACAGCCTGAGTCTGCTGGCTTGCCTTTGCAATTTTCTTGGGAGCAAGACTTTCTCGGTGAAACAAGGGGCGTGCTGCTGAACCCCCAGGCCGGACAGCCGTTCCTGTTGCTTGTGGGCCCTTGAGCTCTCTCACTGCTTCTTAGAGGGCCTTGTTCGGAGGATTTGGGGGCTGTTTCATGCGGAGTGCTGGGTCGGCACAGACAGGGCCAGCATGTGCCGGGCTTGGTGCCCTCCTGCCCCTCCTGCTGCTCCTCCTTGTGGCTGGTGCGTGCTGGGCTCTTCCAGCTCCCGTGCAACCTCCCATTCTTTACGGGAGCACAAGTTTGGTAGGCCCCAGGGGGTGCCTACTGGGGAGGTGCACTCCCTTCCTGCCCCCTTCCCCCCATCTCACCCCCCCCAGCACTGAGGGAGGCAGGCCTGGGTCATGAGCTGACCTCAGAACTCTGTCCCCACTGACTGCATTGTCAGCACAGCCCAGCCCAGAATTTCGCTCCCCATCCTGTTTTTTGTTGTTTGTTTTTTTACAGATCCTCACTTTACCTTAGTTTGAAATCTATCCTTGTTAAGTTTTATGTTGTTAATTTCTACTCAGTTTTAAGATGGGTTTTTGTTGTCTGATGATTGCGATGGGAAATCAAGAAAGGAGGTAGGACTTACCCAGCTGTTGGTTACGGTTGTGTCTTACTGCGCTCAGCCCCGCTCGGCACTGACACGCGTGGGTGTCCCCAAGCCACTGTGGCTGACGCAGCTGCCCCCATCTCGCTGTTGGTACTGGGGTTTGCCATGCGTGCCTCCTGAGACCCAGCCCTGCCTTAGCCAGTCCCAAAGCCCAGATCTGTGTGAGACCTGCGGGGACCCTGGGTGGGGTTAAAGGCTGGCCACGCTGCGCCCCGCCTTCCCGCCTGAGGCCTCACAGGTGCCATGCAGAAAGAAACACGGGGAGTCTGAAGGGGGTCATCTTGCCGTGATGGCAGCCTAGGGTCGCTTCATGCCCGCCGGTGGAACAGGCTGGCTGTGGCTGTGCATGCGTTCAGGCTATGACTTCAGCCACTGAGGGACACGGGCCATACACGCGGGGGGGGGGCGGGGGGGCGGGGGGCGGTGCCTGTTCACTTTGAACTTGACTTGAGGGACTTCACCGTTTACATCCTTACTAGAAATGATGGGTTATGGTGCAGGCTGTTTCCTTTCCCCCCGCACAAGAAGCTCTGCGCTCTCCAGTGCTTGGATTGAGGGGCGTCGGGATGAGCAGCGTCCCCCTCAGCACTCCGTTGGGGAGGGCTCGTGCCGGCTGGCCACGGTTTACAGTGACCTGTTTGGGGCATGGCTCTGGTCTGCTGTCCCCTGCAGGGGCCGTCCTTGTGGAGGTGCAGGGTTCTGGGGTGGACGAGCTGCCGGCTGCCGGGAGGCTTGGGGAGAGGAGCACCCCGGGGCCTGCACTGCGCCCTGCACTCAGATGGGGGTCTGTCCTCGGGCTGCTGCTGGTAAACGTGACCACTCCATAGCACACCTCAGGCTAGCGCGAGGCTTTTTGTATGCCTCTGGGTTTTCCCGGTGAGGTTATAGCGACAACGTAAAGGCCGCACGGTGGCTGTGCGGCGGTGCCTCACTCTCTGATCTCACCCCGTCTCTCCCACAGCTGCCGGCTTCCCGAGAAGAGGTACGAGATGACAAGGCAACGATAAAATGTGAAACCTCCCCCCCTTCCTCCCCGAGATCCCTGCGCTTAGACAGGCTGCACAGAGGAGCACCGCACGCGGTCAGCCACGAGGACATCAGGGACATTAGAAAGTAAGGCGCGCCGGGCGCTGGTCACCTGTGGGAAACACTCGGGTGTTTGCAGGTTTAGGAAATCATTGATCTTTTCTTGGGGGAGAAAAAAGGTCAGGACAACGATTGTAAAGAAATAGCAGTGAATACTAGTGAAAGGAGTGGAGTTTACGTACACGGTGTTCTTGGGACAGCTGCGGGAGCTCAGGGAGCCGTGTGGACACTGGGCCAGAGACGCATGACTGCGCAAAAATCAGTTTGGAAAGAAGGGGGCTAAATGGTGTGAGCAGAACCGCTGCCTCTGGAGAACTTTCTGTTCCTGATGGGGCCTGTGCCAGCGCACGGCGCACTCCTGACGGGTCTTTCTGTTGGTGGCGCCGTCAAGAGCCCCACACCGTCCCGCCCCTGGGCCACTCCGGTAACTGCCCTGTGGTTCGTGCTCCCCATTCCAGACAAGCAGCGGTTCTGTCCCACGCCAGGCAGTGCTCGGGGAGTACTGTGTGCACCCCTGTGCCGTGGCCTGCCCCCCACCCCCGCCCCTGCGCTGGCTGTCCAGGAGGTGTTCGGGGCTCCCGGGGGGCGCAGGGCTGGTGTCTGCAGGAGCGCCTTCCTGAGCTCTCGGCCCCCATGGCTTGGTGCCTCAGCCCCCCAGGGAGAAGCAGGGAGTGTCAGCCTCCCGGGGCAGCCTGCCGGGGAGTGTTGATGGCAGCTTATGCTTCTCACGGTGTGAAGGGGACACCTCGGGTGTTGGCCAGGAGGTTTGAAGGAGTCCTGAAAACGCAAAGTGTTCTAGGTCGTGTGTGTGGGGTGATGTGCGGTGCTGAACACTTGTCACAGATCCTTCCCTGTTCCCAAGCTCCACAGGCTCGCAGGACGGCCCAGTGAGCAACCCCAGCAGTAGTAACAGTAGCCAGGACTCGCTGCACAAGGCCCCCAAGAAAAAGGGCATCAAGTCCTCCATCGGCCGGTTGTTCGGCAAGAAAGAGAAAGGCCGTCCCGGCCACGCTGGCAAGGAGACCGCAGGACCAGGTTGGTGGCTCGGGGGCGCTGCGCAGCACCTGTGGTGGGAGCTGGCTGGCTTGTGGCATGCACCTGCGGGCTCGACGGCGTGGGCGTCCATGCGCTGGGCGGCCCGTCGGAGGTGCCCTCAGAGCCGCTCACACTCTGCCTGCCGGCGTGCTTCCCCCTGCCGGGAAGAGCCTGCCCGCAGCTGCGACGGCTCCTCTCGGTGTCTCAGCCCGTCTGCTCCTCCACAGCTGCTGCTTCGGAGACGGAAAACTCCTCTCAGGATGCCCTGGGACTCAGCAAATTGGGAGGACAGGCTGAAAAGAATCGTAAACTTCAAAAAAAGTAAGTAGTTCTTAATTTGTGGTCTCACTGAGCGGCTTTCAGCTGTGCCTGACTTTTAACCAGTGGTTATTTATTAAATGTGCCGTCCAGCTGTGTGCATCATTATGTCCAAAAAGATGCCCCAAAGGCCTTTGTCAGATGGTCCTTCCTGGAGGCGGGAGAGACTCACACGTGGATTCCCAGCCCACCTTGGGAGCCGTCTGGCAAGGACCTGTCGTAGTTGCACTCACGGCTCAGCGTCGCAGCACTTGCTCTGGGTCCCAGCTCCCGCTCAGATCGGTCTGGGGCCTCTGGGGCAGCCGTGGGGGTAGGTCTCCCGCGCTTCCACGTCCTTCTCTGTGCGTGGGAGCCAGGGGAGCACTTAGCGCACGTGCTTTCAGGAGCATGACGTCTGCGTGAGGTTCTCAGCACGAGATACGCGGAACTGTCCGTATGCCTACGGCCGCTGCAGTGACTCAGCCCCTGGCTTTCAGAATCTGCTGTTCATACCGGTCACCGTCGGGAAATCCTCACTGTCTTGTCCTTCTTGCCTTCCCCAGGAGAGTCTGGATTTCTATCTTAAATACACTCTCAGTTTTGTTGTCCATTTTTACATGTCGGTTCTAAATTATCTTGATTCTAGAAACAAGTGATAACAGTGGGACGGTTTCCTGCCCAGGAGCCCTGGCGTCGTGACGCCGCCAGAGGGGGCGCGAAGGCACAGTGTGGGCACACTGCTCTGGGACTTTCCCGCCCAGAGCAGGTTGTATTAGACTCACCGTGTCTTGGACCAGAGTTAAGTGGATGAACTGGGCAGGTTGGGGAGCACGTCAGCCCTGAAAACCAAAACTGGTGCTCTTCAGTAGGAGAGGCAGAGTGTAGTGTAGCGGGGAGGAGCAGGATGGGAGCCCAGGGAGGAAGATAGAGCCCATGGGGAGAGGCAGCGGGCAAGGCGGCTGGCCACCCTCGGTGCCCTGGGAGCCAGCGCTGGTTTGGAGCCTGCGGCTTCACGGCCCCACTGGAGCCCGCGGGACCCGCTCCGCTAGAGCCTGGCTCCTTTCAGCCCCTGGAGCTGCCAGGCGCTTTCTCTTCGGTGAAAATGTGCCTCGTGTTAGTTTTCTTTTCAGAAGTCATAATAATGATTTTGACTGACACACTGTGGATTTGGGTTCAGGTGAAATGCTGTGATTTCTGTCACTGCTCGTTTTCCCGCAGGAACACTCAGTCTGGTTCTCCGGGAATGGAAATGTATAGAAACTGCCTAACACTGGTCGGATCTGAACAGTGCTATCTTTGAACTAGATAAACTGCTTTAAAATAACTTGGGCAGTTGCCATTTGGCACGGTGAAATTTAATGTTGAAATGAGGCCTTTTGCTCCTGGAACCATGCTAGGAAAATACTGTCCCTTAGGTTTTGCCGATATGTTTTATTTCACTTCCTTATATACTTTCTGTAATGAAAACAGTAAGCTCTGTGGCAGTGCCCTCTGGCTGTCCCACCCCACTGCTCCCAGAAGTGTGTGTCTCACATGGGGTCAGAAGGAGCAGAAGGGCCAAACATCTCCTCTGTGTGCTGCATCTCTCTTGTCGCTCTCAGGAGGTGTGCTCAGTACTTGGCCATCTGAGAACAGCCTTTACTTGCCCCGGCGTGTGATTACATTTCACACTGTGTGTGTGCATGTGTGTGTAGGTTCCTCGGACCTGAGGTGTTCAAATTGATGGGTTTGGCTCTGTGTTCCCATAGCTGTAACCGAGTGTGTAAGACTGGGCCGTTCTGCGTACTCTGTTGTCATTGTGGCGAGTTCTAGAATGTACAGCTGATGCTTGAACAACGCAGGTTTGAATTGTGCAGGCCTGCTTGTATGCAGACTTGTTTTTATAAAGACAGTAGACACTGTAGATGTACTTTCTTTTCTTTTTTTTTTTTTTTTGAAGTTAGAGAAACAGCGAGAGAGAGAACACAAGCAGGGGGAGTGGGAGAGGGAGAAGCAGGCATCCCGCTGAGCAGGGAGCCCAGTGCGGGGCTCGATCCCAGGACTCTGGGATTATAACCTGACCATAAACCTGAGCCAAAGGCTTAATGACTGAGCTACCCAGGCTCAGTAGATGTATTTTCTTTATGATTTTCTTAATGACTTTTTCTTTAGCTTGGTTTATTGAAGAATGCAACCTACAGTACACATAATACATAAAATATGTATTAACTGTTTATGTTATTGATAAGACTTTCGGTCAGCAGTAGGCTGTGAGTAGTTTTTAGGGAGTCAGAAGTTATCTCAGATTTTCAGGAGCTGTGCTCTGCGTGGCTGGCAGAGCCGTGGGAGTGAGGTAGGGCCCCGTAGGCGAAGGTACCCGTCTCAGAAAGGTGAGGCACAATGCCCGTGGTCATATAGCATTTGATGAGCAGAGGCTCACACGCTTCTTGTTGGGAAAGGCGTCTTTACTGTTGTGTTTATGTCTGAAAACGCGTGTCATCTGCCCAGGTTACATGCCTTCCCTCATATGTGTGCCTGCTCCCCAAGGACATGAGCAAATTTCTAAATGTCTTTCTCCCACAGCTGTCGTTGTGAGGTTGGGCTGCTTTCCGCCTTAGTTTACTGTTGGAGCAGGTGTTTGGAAAACCACCGTGAGTCTAGAGTTTGGTCCAGGAGGGAAATCAGGTTGCACCTTAGTCCCCCTGCAGTAGGTGGCCTGATGGGTCGGTGGCGGGTGCGAGGCTCCCCCATGTTGCCCCGCAGAGAGGGCAGCCCCTTCGGCTGGGCTCCCGGGCCGTACACCAAGGAGGGCACAGCCGCAGCGGGGAATGTGGCGTCAGAAAGCAGAGGAAGTAAATGAGAGCAGAAGCCAGACGAGTCTACTCCCTGCTCCAGGAGACAGGCTTGTAAGCCGGCTCCTCTGCACAGAGTTACGTGCAGAGAAGTGGGGACATTTCAGAGTCCCACTGCCTCAAGTGCTGTGTTTGAGGCTCCGGAATTCAGGGCAGAAGAGTTCCGTTTTCTGGGAAATTGACCTGTGTAAGAATCCCTCATTTCCTTCCAGTAAAGGATCATCCTTAGTTTCGAAGTTGCAGTAAAGGAGAAAACCAGATCGTTCTGTTCCTTACTGGAGTGACCGTATGGGTAAGCGGGCAAGTTCGTAAGTTCTACGCCAGCCCAAAGGAAGGAAATCGGTGGTGTGCAGGAGGCTCTTCTCAGTGGCCGGCGGCAGAAGTGCAGTTCCGAGGTCCGGCAGGGAAGGGAGGTGTGCCTATTCATCGAGGCGAGTGACAGAGTGCCAGTGCAGCCGGCCTGGGCCGCCTGGGCATGTGCTCCCCGGCGGCAACACGTCCCGGTGCTCTGTGTCATCCTGTCACAGGCGGGAGGCCTGCTTCACGTGATGGGGGAGCTGCCGCCTCTGCGAGAGGGAAGGGACACGAGTGTTCCCACAGGGGTCTAGTCGGTGTTTAGTCTTCTGGGCCATGCAATGATAGGGGAGGCTGTCAAGTGCAGGCAGAGGCCTGGCCCAGTCACCCAGCGGGAGCCCCACCTTCCTGCTGGCTCCTGCCTCCCTTTGCTACACGGCCCTGTCTCTACTGCCTCATCTCGGTCACAGCAGGACCGTGGGCCTGAGCTCAAAGCACATCCTTACCAGAAAAGGCTTTGCCTGCACAGATGGCCGCTGCCAGGAGGAAGGGGCCGGCAAAGTCAGTCATGTGCACCAGCCTTCAGGTCATGGGATTAATGGACTGTTTCTAACCCTGTAGTCCTTGTTTACAACAAGTCTCTATTTCTGATTTTTTTCCCCCCAAAATAGGTTCCACATCCAATGTGGGGCTTGAAGTCAGCACCCTGAGATTGAGAGTTGCCCGCTTACTGACTGACCAATCCAGGTGCCCCTGAATGTCTACTTCATATTAAAAGACAAAGTGTGGCAGAGTGCCCCAGGCTGGTCACCGTTCAGTGGATTTTGTGGGAGTGCTGGGCATTTGAAAGGCCTCTGGCCTATTGGCCAAGGAATTACCTGTATTGTTTGTAGGGCTCACCTGGCTTGTATAACCACCGTCTTTGAGAATTTGTCCTTAGGACACGGAAATCAGCATTTAATTGACACATTGCTGATTGACTCCACCCCTTGAGGCCCTTCCCCTGACCCTTCCAGGCAGTATTCAGGCCCTGCAGCAGGAAGACCACAGCCCCAGGACCTCCGTTTCTTTGTTTATGAGTAGCTTTGCTTATTCTAATGAGAAAAGTTTGCCTTCCCCACCTCCTCAAGCTATTAAGATTTGTTGCCTTCTGGGGCAGCTGGCTGGCTCAGTCGGTGGAGCTCGGACTCTTATTCTCAGGGGGTTCAGTTTGAGCCCCATGCTGGGCATAGAGCTTACTTTAAAGAAAAGAAAAAAAGATTTGTTGTGTTCTCTGGTGTAATCATTCCTGCGTAATTACAATATCTGCTACTCCAAGCAGACCCAAGGTTGACTGAAGAAACACTTACTTGAATTTTTTTTTTTAAGATTTTATGTATTTATTTGACAGAAACACAGCTAGAGTGGGAACGCAAGCAGGGGGAGTGAGAGAGGGAGAAGCAGGCCTCCCGCCGAGCAGGGAGCCCGATGTGGGGCTTGATCCCAGGACTCTGGGATCATGACCAGAGCCGAAGGCAGACGCTTAACAACTGAGCCACCCAGGCGCCTCCACGTAGCTTGAAATTTTATGTGAAACATTTTGAGCTTTAATTTTACGTAGATTTCACAGTCTCAGGAAAAGTGAATACCACTTAAATATATTGAAGAACCCACGTGTATCTTTGGAAATAAAAGATTCAGTGATGTGGACTGCAGAAATTATTAGAGGAAAATGACACTAGAAGTTACCTAGGGATTGAAAAATGCCTCAGGATGCCCAAGCATATGGGGTAGACCGCCCCCCAGTCCAGCCCTACCTTCTCTGCGAGGCTTTTCATTTTTAGGAAGAATTAATGTCTTTCAGAAAGCCTCGTAAGTACACAAAACAAAAACATAAGATTCATAAACGTAGCTGCCTCTTACATAAAGACAGTCCTTTTTAAAGCTGCTGATAAGAGAAAGCCATGGCTCAGGGGTTTTAGCACCAGGCCTTCAAAATATCTCTGGTGCTGTAAGGACACTAGGCCCGCTTCCTGCTGCCGTGGGGCGGGTGTGGGCTCCCGCGATCCCGGAACCTCACGGTCCGCCCTGTGTGCGCTGATACATGTGGTCAGGGTTTCACCTTTCTGGGCACGAAGCCTGTGGGTGAAACCCCAGGATGACCCAGCATCTAACTCACAAGTACCCGATGAGCCCACATCGCGCCTGGCCCGAGACTTGCGGGCCACATCTTACCGTTCCTGATGCGGGACTCTGATGTCGTTGTGCATGCGGAACCCTTGAGGCCCTCACGGGGGCTCCTTCGCTCTGACCCGGCTGCAGCTTCCTCTCCTGCAGTTCTGCCCGTTATTCAGATATCCCCGTGGCCATCCTTCCTTGGACACAAAGACTGCTGGGACTGTTAGTGTTGGCAACACGTTTTTAATTCTGCCAGGAGGTGACTTGAGGATACTTTCAGAGACGTCCAAAGAGAAACAGCTCTGTTCATATGCGTGCACTGCTGAGTCTTTCACGCTGCATCTCTTGTTATTTGTAGGCATGAATTGCTCGAGGAGGCCCGGAGACAGGGTCTGCCGTTCGCCCAGTGGGATGGACCGACCGTGGTGGTTTGGCTGGAGGTACGGCTTGCTTTTAATCCTGGGTGGAGCACCTTCCGTGTGTGATCCGTACGCGGTGCCTAACCTTCTGGCCTGAACGCTTCTCGTCTCCAGCTGTGGGTTGGGATGCCCGCCTGGTACGTGGCCGCTTGCCGAGCCAATGTGAAGAGCGGGGCCATCATGTCTGCGCTCTCAGACACGGAGATCCAGCGGGAGATCGGCATCAGCAACCCGCTGCACCGGCTGAAGCTGAGGCTGGCGATCCAGGAGATCATGTCCCTGACCAGTCCGTCAGCCCCGCCTACTTCAAGAACGGTACGCGTGTGTAGACGGAGTGGCCCTGCCCTCTCGCTGGCCTTTCTAGGTCTTACCAACATAGCCAGAGGTCAGCGTCGGGGCTTAGCATTCAGAAACACGGCCACTTGTACCGGGGGACGGCTGGGGGTTCGCAGCTCCTTTACTCAACGTGCTCACAACCGCCGGGCTGCCGTGGCTTGGTGATACACAAATACGAGCTTTTAAAAGCGTAGAAAAGTAACTTTCTCTAATTTAATATGAATGGACCAAAAATGAAGGGAGAGAGCTTCTATTCCCCACGTGCCCGTGCCCAGTATTTTACTGTGTGACGCGCTCGGCCCGTTCAGGGAGCTGTAGGCCACGGGGGTCCAGGCACACAGGCAGCCGGTCTCTGCTCGTGTGCTTCTGCTGCCCGTGGGAAGCCCGTGACCGTCCTTGCCGGGGGTCCTCCTCGTGGAGGGGGTAGCGCTGCTCCAGTGAAAACCCGATGGCTGCCGGGAGACAGAGCAGGCCGACCCCTCCCTGGTACAGTGTGGGTTCTCGGCATTGGCTCAGTTCCCGCTCCGCCCTTGGTCTGCTCGGAGGGAAAACCCGACCAAGAGACTGAAGAGCCTCACAGACAGGCTTCTCCGAGCAGCAGGTTAGGGCCCGAGTCGGGGCCTGCAGTTGCCCTACACGGAAAGGGGCTGCCAGCTGGCTTGTCTTCCGTTGTTTCTTCGGGGACGAGTTGGAGTGAACCATCAGTCTGTGCTCCTCACGGAGGCCCGGAGAGCTCTGTACCGGGAATGTTCTCTCCCAGCGTCTAACCGGGTCCCCCTTGCCCTCTTGTTTCCAGTTAGAGTGGCCTTTCTCGAAATGAGGGTGTAGGGTGGTTTTCCCCAAGTCTTTATAAAGTGTCCGGTGAAGGCTGCTCCTCATGAACGGAGTCAGTGCACAGGGATGACGAACCCACTCAGGCAGGGGACCACACCGTGAGACAGGTTCTGGCCCGCTCCGGAGGGGCCCGGCAGCCGGCCCGGCACGCTTAAGGGCCTCGGGTCTCCTGTGGCACTTCAGCAGGGCCGGTATCTTGGCTCCTTGAAGTCCTTGGCCATTGTGTTTGATGCACTGAGTCCTGGGCCCTGCCTCTTTGGTTCCCCTGACGAGACCGTCCCGTCCACATGGCCCAGTCACTGCCGAGCACCTGCTGGGTACCGTTGTCCCACAGTCCAAAGCTAGACCTGGAGATTGGGCTCTTTGTTGAGCTTTGTTTGGGTGAGACAGTAAGTTGTTGTTTCTCTAGTTTACATGCTTCAGGTAGTAAGCATGGCAAATGAAGCTCCCGGACTTACAGGCTGTTCTTGGGTTCCCAACAACACAGTATTAGTATGGCGTGGTTGTTATTTATGGAGGGGGTGAGCTTGTGTTAATGTTCTGTCATTTTCCATACGGGCATCTAAAATGGAAAGGCGAGAAGAATGGTTTTGGCCTCTACCTGCTCCTTTTCTATGCCTGAGGCTTACGTGTCTGCCCCCTCTCCTCTTTGTCACTGCTTCCCTTGCCCTGGATGTGCTTGGTCACTGGGGTCACCCTAGACCACGGGAAATGTCTGGTTAACGCATGAAGAGATGGAAACGCTCACAGCCACGCCGCAAACGGTCAGTCACAGCCCCGAGCTTGCCCTCCCCTCAGTGCTCGCCACCTAAGAACGGCGTGATTTCTGGGCTTTTCCTTGGGAAACAAAAATGTCATTTCACGTTAAATTGTTCCGATAAGTATGTCCATTAGGTATTAGTTAAATGTGTGAGTGGAATTCTATTTTAGATTTTGTTCAGGAGCTTGAAATTAGTAGACTTGCTCTATTTAGAATAGATTTAATTCCTGTCTCCTTTAAGGAGAGACCTCAGTTTGGCACTCAGTCTTCATGTTCTGGCCCTAGTTTTCTCCTTATATGAACGTGCTTGCCATGGGAAATGGGCTCCTTGCATGAGAAATTGGAATTGTTGGTTTTGCATGAGTTTTGCATGATGCTTTGATTTTTTTTTTTTTTTTTTACCTTTTTCACTCAAGTCCCTACGATGTTAGTTTGCTTGCATCACTAAGCTCACCAATACTAATAGTTCTGTTCTTTTGCATTCCTAACCTCGTAACACCAGGAGGATGAGGAGGGAAGCTGGGCTCAGGTTGGAGACTCTCTATAATATACTCTTCACTATATGTACCGCAGCAAAAGAGCTGGAGTATGAAAGCTTGTAATTGACTTTTCTTGACATTTTTAACATCTTAATCTGTGCAGAATGTTGTTGATGACTTAAAAGTGTTAGAGCGAAGCATAGGTTTAAAGAGTACGTCTCATGGACAATTTTGAACCTTTCTCATGTGGCACCGTGGCGGTTTGCTCTGTGTGCCATAGAGGACCTTGTTTAGCACACGGCTCTCGTACAGTGCGCCGCTCGGGCAGCCCCTGGGACGCATGCCCAGTGCGGGCGCTGGCACAGGGACTGTCCCCGCCTATCCGCCCGTGTGCGAGGCGGGGCGCTGCTGGGCGCTGCCCTGCTCCTGTGTTGGTCGAGAGGCTTTCTCACTCACGGGAGTCTCACGAGTCCAGCCTCTCCTTGCAAAACGAACGCTCAGATTTTCAGCTTCCTGGTTCTTCGGCTCGCGAAAAGCTCTGTCACAGCTGTTGGGCAGCCCTGTCCTGAGACAGCTTGATTAAAAGCAGCGGTTCGCGACGTGTGATCTTAGCGCTGCGGCAACCTGCCTTGCTGTGCCGTTTTAGCGCCCGATCCAAGGCTGCGAGCGCGGCCGGGCTGTTCTTCCCCGGCTCTTACTGACGGCGTCGTGCTCAAGGATCTCAAAAGGATACTGGTATATCTGAAAAGAATCAATCTAATCTTAAATCTGAAGTTTCCTCATTTCCAGTTGATGGTTGAAACACCTGTTTTCCTCTATCTGTACTCCTAAAATCAAGCCAATGTTACCACTTTTCTAGCAGAAGAGGAGGGGCGCCTGGATGGCTCAGTCGTTGAGCATCTGCCTTCGGCTGGGGTTGTGATCCCAGAGTCCTGGGATCAAGCCCCACGTCGGGCTCCCTGCTCGGTGGGAAGCCTGCTTCTCCCTCTCTCACTACCCCTGCTTGTGTTCCCTCCTTTTTAGCTATTTCTGTCAAATAAATAAATAAAATCTTTAAAAAAAAAAAAAGCAGAAGAGGAGAGAGGCCATAATACTCTGTGAGCTCCCTCTCCAGCCCTTTGCTTCAGGCACTCTGCCACTGCCCCAGATAAATATCCTCGTTAATCATTTAGCCCACTCCGAGATCCCTTTACAGGGCCAACAGTGACCATCAGTGAGTTTAAAAGCGTGCATTTCGTAATTGCTTAGCTGTCAGTGTTGTACATTAGAAGGACTTTGAGCGCACCTGGGTGTGTGGTTCTCAGTGTCGGGGCGCAGCTTGTAAGCTTAACCCGCTAAATGTTTGCTCTTTGCAGTGGAAACATGAACAAGGTTGAGCCACACCAGTGATGCGAGAATTAGCACCAGTCTCCAGTGTAAGCAAGGGCGATTTCTGCCACACCCCTCCTCTAGATGGGTGGAGGACGAAGAGGCACCTGCCTCCAAGGGCAGAAGTCTTACAGCGCGCCTTCCGCATGCGGTCACATAGTCGCCAGCTCTGAAGTTGGGGTGGGGGGTGGGGCTGAGATGCCCTTGGGCATTCCAGCCTGAAAACATCAAGGTGTGGTCACGTCCTCCATGCCTTCACCTAGCAGGTAGCCTCAGTGTGCTGTCTGCAAAACTGAGCTGCTTGTCGGTGACAGCTGCCACCACCCCTCACGTTTTACAAGGTACCATCTGCATCGTATTTGTGACCCTGCGATCACAGAGGCAGTGGCAGTGTCTTGCAGCCCAGGTGATCTCTGACTGTGGGAGATCCCTGTCATGTGCTTCTTGAGAAGGCTGTGACGACAGCTCGGGGGGTGTGGGTCTTCTGGCTGTGAGCCTGGTTCCTTGGGGAGTTTCCCTGGAGCTCCTGTCATGGGCCACTTCAGAAGTGGCACTGCAGTAATGAGTAGACGACATGCAGGAGGGCTCTGCTCCCTGGGGACTGTTTAGAAATTTCTTTGCATGTTGTGTCCAGTTAATGCATAAACAGAGGCAAGAAAGCACCGATGGGTGTTCACACCCGAAGTGCCAGGTCTGTGATGTTGACAGTGAGGTTTGAAAGAGTGAAAAAACATGATATGGTGACAATTTTCCAAAAACATTTACTGCCTTTCTCACTCGTGGTTATTTAGAGAAAGTAGTGAGACAGTTTTTTTTTCTATTGAATTTGAGCCGTCTTGTTGCAGTTTGACTCGTTCTAGCTTGTTTGGTGTAAATAATAGATCAGAGGCTGTGTGTTCAAGCCAGGGTTTCGTGGTGGTTGAGGGTCACCGTCTCCGAGGACCCCCTGAGGCAGCTGCAGAATTCCCGGGGCTGTCACTCAGCCTTCTGGGACTGAAGAACATCCAGTGCCTTTGTTCGACGTGCATGTGTGTCCTTACAATGTATTGGTCTCTTCGTGGCACAGATCTTGACCATATCCTGTTAGATTTATCCCAAAGGATTTCGGGGGGTTTCAGTGACACTGTTAATGGTTGTTTTTTAATCTCCATTTCCAACTCATTGCTAGTATTTAGAAATACAGTTCACTTTTATACATTGACCTTGTATCCTGCAACTTTGTTAAACTCATTTTAGTTCAGATAGTTCTGTATTTTTCTAATACAATAATCAAGTTGTCTACTAAATAAAGACAGTTTTCTTTCTTTTCTAATCCTTATGCTTTTGACTTCTCTTTCTTGCCATATCACAGTGGCTGAAAGTTCTAGTACAGTGTTGAATGAAAGTGATGGTAGGGGCGCCTGGGTGGCTCAGTGGTTAAGCCTCTGCCTTCCGCTCAGGTCATGATCCCGGAGTCCCAGGATTGAGCCCCACATCGGGCTGCCTGCTCTGCGGGAAGCCTGCTTCTTCTTTTCTCCCTCCTGCTGCTTGTGTTCCGTCTCTGGCTGTGTTTCTCTCTGTCAAATAAATAAAATCTTAAAAAAAAGAAAGAAAGAAAGAAAGAAAAAAGAAAGTGATGGGAGCCGACATCCTTATCTTTGTTCCTAAGGGTAGGGAAAATGCACTCAGTCTTTCACCACTAAGTGTGCTGACAGCTCTGTATTTTTTGTAGAAACCCTTTCAGGTTGAGGCAGTTGTCCGTGCCTAGGTTGCTGAGATTTCTGTGAGTGAGTGATGACTCACACACCTTTCTGACATCTCTGTGGTGTTTTGTTTTAGTCCTTTGATATGGTGAATTTCTCTGTTTTTTCAAATATTGACCCAACTTAACATTCCTAGGATAAACCCCACTTGTCATGATATCTTATTCTTTTAATTTATTACTGATTTGATTTGCTAATATTTTGTTAAGGAACATTTGCATCTATGTCTGTGAGGGGTATTTATTGGTCTGTAGTTTTCTTGAAATGTGTCCAGTGTGTTTGGGCGTCAGCTAATGCTGCTCTTGTCAAATGAGTGAGATATTATTATTATTATTATCATTATTATTATTATTTCTTCTTCTTCTTCTTCTTCTTCTTCTTCTTCTTCTTCTTCTTTTTCTTCTTCTTCTTCTGCTTCTTCACTTTTTTGTAATAGTTTGTGTAGACTTGGTACCTTTTTCATAAATGTTTGGTAAAGTTCACCAGTAAAGGCATTTAGGGTAGAGAATGAGTGTATGTGCATTGTGTGTGTGTGTGTGGTTGATAGCTACAAGTTTAGGTACGAATTACTGAGTGGCTGAATTTGCCTGTTCCATCCGGGTTGCTTATAGCCATCACCAGTTCTCCCATATGGCCCTTTCAGTGTCTGTAGGGTCTGTACTGATGCCCCCTCTTATATTCCTGATGTTGGTGATTTATATCTTTCTTCTTGATCACTCTGGGTCAGGGCCCATCAATTTCAGTGATGTTTATGAAGATCCAGGTTTTACCTTCTTCATTTTATTTTCTGTCATTTTTCTGGTGTCTATTTTAGTGATTTCTGTTCTTTCCTTTCCTTCCTTCTGCTTGCTGTGGATTTCGTTTGTTCTTTTTCAAGCTTTCAAAGGTAGAATCTGACATTATTGAATTACTTCCTTTCTGCATTTATAATATAAGTACTTAAAACTGTAAATTTCCCTCAGGACACTGCTCTACCTGTGTCCCACAATTTATGAATGTGGGTGTGCTTACTTTCTTCTTCTTCTTCTTCTTTTTTTTTTTTTTTTAAGATTTTATTTATTTATTTGACAGAGAGAGCAATCACAGGTAGGCAGAGAGGCAGGCAGAGAGAGAGGAGGAAGCAGGCTCCCCGCCAAGCAGACAGCCCAATGCGGGCCTTGATCCCAGGACCCTGAGATCATGACCTGAGCCGAAGGCAGAGGCTTTAACCCACTGAGCCACCCAGGCGGCCTTCTTTTTTTTTTTTTTTTTTTTTTTAAGATTTTATTTTTAAGTAATCTCTACACCCAATGTGGGTCTTGAACTCACAACCCCAAATCGAGTCGCGCACTCCACTAACCAAGCCAACCAGGTGTTCCTTGCGTATTCACTTTCATTTAGTTCAAAATATTTTCCCATTTCCCTTGTGATTTCTTGTTTTGACACATGGGTTATTTGGAAGTGTGCTAATTCCAAATATTTGGGAGTTTTCTAGATAGATGTCTTTTTATTATGGATTTCTAATTTAATTCTCTTGAGGTCAGAGGAGATATATGTGGTATGATTTCGGTCTCTTCGAATATGTGGAGATTTGTCTGTGTTGGAGAATGTTCTGTGTGTGCTGCTGTTGGTTGGAGCGCTCTCTGACCTCGGTGGGGTTGGCTGACGCCGCTGTTTCCGGGCTTCTCCGTCTGCATGAGCGGGTCGTTCGGCTCAGCTGCTCAGTTACCAAACTGGTGGGTGGCAGGGTGTCTCCTAACCGTCTCTCCTCTTGGTCTTAACTATGTTCATGTCTTTTTTCAGTGTGTGTTTTAATTCACTTTTTTTAAAAAAAGACTGATTTTGAAGTTAACGTGTTTTATTAAGGAAATAAAGAAAACGAAGTGTTAAAAATAAAGTGAAAGCCAGCCAGAGATATTTTTACTGCGTAGACTTGGATTGATCCTTCAAACTTGTTCATGAGCCGTGATCATTCTTTGTCATCGTATCGTTATACAAGAAAACTAGCTCAGAGAGACAGTGTGTGAGCGCTCACCGTTTTTATTGTGCTTTGGTAAACATGTTCAGTTCATTAGCACAGATTGTAGCCTTTTCATGGTATAGTTCTTTTTGTACAAAACATTACTAACAATTTAAGAGTGAATAGATCAAATTATTTTGAAATCATAAAAAACAAGAGTTATTAGTTTGCCCTTGAGAATATGTAACCGATTGAAAATCCAGGTTAAAGACTATTTAAATGACCCTCGTGCCCTCTTCCATGACGTCTCTTCTGAACTGATGTGCTTCGTTATTGCAACCAGACCCTGGCCTACGGGGACATGAACCACGAGTGGATCGGTAACGAGTGGCTGCCCAGCCTGGGCCTGGCGCAGTACCGCAGCCACTTCATGGAGTGCCTGGTGGACGCCCGCATGCTGGACCACCTCACCAAGAAGGACCTGCGGGGCCAGCTGAAGATGGTCGATAGCTTCCACAGGTGCGCCTCGGGGTGGCCCTGGCCCGCTGCTGGGGTTCGCGCTGCTGCCACGGCTAACTTTCTCTATATTTTCTTTTTAATAGAAACAGTTTCCAGTGTGGAATTATGTGCCTGCGGAGGTTAAATTACGACCGAAAGGAACTGGAGAAAAAAAGAGAAGAAAGCCAGAATGAAATAAAAGGTTAGTATGTTATGTGTTGTGGACACAGTGTATTTCTGCTCCCGTGGTGCTGACGGCTCGGTGACTGCCTATTTAAAAAAAAAAAAAATCGGGAAGAAAAAAAAAATTTTAATAATTTAAAAAATCACCAGGGGTGCTCAGCTGGCTCCATCAGTGGAGTGTGTGACTCTCGATGTCAGGGTTGTGGGTTCAAGCCCCACGATGGGTGTAGACATTACTTAAAAACAAAACTTTAAAAAGAAATTGAAAGTAAATAAAAAAAAATGAGGAAAGGCTTTAAGTGGAGAAAGCTAGTCTGGCATCATTACAGAGCCTGCAGGCATGAACGGGGTGCCTCTCAGACCCTCCTCTCTGCCTGTTCCTTTGTGCTCCCATCAGTCTGTAAGGTCGGGGTCTCCAGGTAAGCCTTCTTCCTGCGGCCTCACACACGTCCTCTTGTGAGGACACATGTCCTCTTTTGTGTACAAATGCTGCTGCGCACAGCTGGGCGGCACCGAGCAGAGGAGAACAGGCCGTGCTTGTGCTGCTCGGTGGCAGTGTGGGGAGCACTGCTCTGTGTAGCCCAGACCTGCAGGGCCCGGCGCAGAGAAACAGTGTGGTCCTGCTCCCGTGGCTGAGGGAGCAGCGCGGGGTGAATGGGGCAGTTGGGCCCTGAAGACCAAATGGGAGCCTCTTCTGTGGGCCGGATGGCAGCAGAGGCATTTCAGGTAGAAAACCGGCCAGGGGCTGTGACAAGGGTGCTCAGCGGGAGGCAGCAGGTGCCCTTCTCTGCTGCGCAGCTACCCACCCAGCGCGCCTCCCAGCGAGCAGCGCGGTAGTTGGCTTTGTGATAAGACGTGAACGATTAAGCTCCAGGTAAAATGTCCCCAGATTTTCAGTATAAAGAAATCACTCAGAATGGTAATAGCAGACGGAACCTGTTGACCAACGCTAAGCATGTAGGTTGACTTACGTAGTCCGTACTGCCGCAGTCCTGTGAGTGCTGTTTTTCGTCCCGTGTCTTTACTAAGACAGAAATGAAGGATGACAGTGTGGTTGAGGAGACGGCCCATTTGAAGGGTAGCCTGGCCGTTGATGGACTTGGTGCAGACCGCAAGAAAAACCGTCCGCTAACGTTCGTAATGTGTATTCTATACACACGTAATGTCGTACATTTAACATATAAATACAGTGGTGATCTCTAAATATTTTATGGCTGTGTGCCCTGCGTGTGTGTGTATATATGTCCTTTATCCAGAAAAGGAGGTGGGAAATGAGCTACGTCAGTCTGCCCCATGTGTTCCGTAGTTCCTTCTGAAATCTCGTCACGGTTGGCAAAAGCTGTCTTTGAGAGTAACTGGTGATCATCTGCATGTATTTTCACGGGGTGGCTACTTTTAGATCTTTGCTAGAGCAGATTTAATCGTTCACTACTTGCATCAATATAAGATCCTCCCCCGCAGTCTCTAATAGGCCGGAGACTATCTTCCGACTTCTCTGTTTTTAAAATGTGACAACCAGACAGTCTTTGAAATTGTGAGTGAGGGCTTTGTGTTCACAAGGAGCCGAGCCACGGCGCCTGCACCTCCGATGGGAGTATTTCAGAAGACCCGAGGTGTGTAGGGGACGCGCACTCCTACCCAGTGGGCGTTCAGATCCTTGGCCTGTCCGTTTGGTTTCCGAAGCCTGGGCCCCCTGGCTTTCTAGTCTCTAGAAAGCCGGTGTGTGTGATCACTTCCTGGCTCCAGGGTTGAGCCGAAGACTGAGCTCCATAGGACGGCCTCCCCCGGACAAGCCCAGGCCCGGAGGGCAGCCCACGGGTGCAGCAGAGGCCGGCCGGCCGCCTCCCTGCCTGTGCCCTCTGGCCCGTGCGGCTTGCGTCTTGTGTCAGGAACAGGAGGCTCGGTGCCTGCGGAGGCAGGAGTCCATCCTGTGTTACAGGCGGGCGCAGGGAAAAGACCTTCCTGCAGCCACTTGGAGCATTGTTTCTGCTCGTCTGCAGATGTGCTGGTTTGGAGCAATGATCGAATGATTCACTGGATCCTGTCCATCGGCCTTAAAGAGTACGCCAGCAATCTCATCGAGAGCGGCGTTCACGGCGCACTGGTGGCCTTAGATGAGACCTTCGATGCCAACGCCTTGGCGCTCCTGCTACAGATCCCGACACAGAACACGCAGGTGATGCCGGCCACGCCCGCAGCCCGCCGTCTAGCCCGACGCCGCGCTCACATCTGAGCCAGAGCCCGGCCAGCCAGTCCTTTCTCCCTGTGCTCATCCGCGATGCCGTGGCTCAGAGCGCACAGTGCTCCTTAGGTCCTCCTCCAGTCTCTCCGTCCATCCCTCCCCGGGGCGCGTCGGAGTCCTGGAATAAATGTCCAGGAGACGTGCGCCCACACCGGCTGCTCGTGGAGCGGCAGAGGAGACACTCTCACTCAAGTGTGCTGCCGGGCGAAGGTCTCGGAGTTTTCTCATTTCCCTGTGTCCTTCTTTTTGACCCATGGGCTCACTGGAGAATCAGGGAGGTGTTTGTTCCTCTAGAGAACACTGGATCTGTGCCTCCACCTCCCCACCAGCAGCGGCCCACATGGCACACTGCTTGTGTGTGTCCCAGGAGCTCACGGGTCCCCACCTCCTAAAGGGGGGGTGGGCTCCTCATTAGAACCCGTGACTTAAAGTACACGGGGATGGTCCAGAGCATTCATCCCTGAGTTACTGTTTGTTTCTTTCTTAAAGTCTTGGTTTAAAAACAACTGTGCTAATGTAACATCCTTCAGATTAGATTGATGGAAATTTTGAGGTGTTTTGTTATGATTTCAGGCTCGTGCTGTTTTGGAAAGAGAGTTTAACAACCTTTTGGTCATGGGGACTGACAGAAGGTTCGATGAAGTAAGTTTTCAGCCTCATGTTTTTTTTTGTTGTTGTTGTTTTTTAAGATTTTATTTATTTGACAGAGAGAAACACGGAGAGGGAACACAAGCAGGGGGAGTAAGAGAGGGAGAAGCAGGCTTCCCGCCGAGCAGGGAGCCTGATGTGGGGCCCGATCCCGGGTGTCCGGGATCATGACCTGAGCCGAAGGCAGTTGCTTAACCAACTGAGCCACCCAGGCGCCCCAAGCCTAATGATTTTTAAGTTTACGTTAATGTAAATTATTATACCTGGAGGCGCGTGCCTGGCTCAGCTCAGTAGAGCGTGTGCCCCTTGATCTCAGGGTTGTGGGGTTGAGCCCCACGTTGGGGTTAACCGCAGAGATCACATGAAAGTAGAATCCCTCAATATAAATAAATCTTTGTAAATTAGCATATTTGTAGGAGCTGTGTAGTCTGGATAACTCTTCCAAATGTGGAAATAATTTTACTTTATGAGTTAAGCTCTGCTCTTAATTTATTAATGAATGAACTATTCTTTTTTTTAAAGATTTTATTTATTTGGCAGTGAGAAACACAGCTAGAGAGGGAACACAAGCAGGGGGAGTGAGAGAGGGAGAAGCAGGCTTCCCGCCGAGTAGGCAGCCCAATGTGGGACTTGATCCCTGGTCTCCGGGATCATGACCTGAGCCGAAGGCAGTCGCCCAACTGAGCCACCCAGGCGCCCCTAACGAATGAAGTATTAAGAAAGCAGTATTTCCCTAAGATGGGGAGGTTGTTTGTTTGTTTTTTTTTTTTAATTTTGGTGTTTAACTTTTGATACCCTTCCGAAATGTTTTTCTCATCATAAAGCATTGGTTGCAGCCTAGCAACAGTCCGGGAGCTATGTTTTGGGACAGCTAGAAACCTCATCCCTACGCAGGGCCCCTTGCGCTCTGGCGGGATGTTTCAGAAGTTTATCTAAAAACACGGCACACCTTAATGGCTCCTCATACAAAACCATGACTCATGTACTCCCACACTGTGACATGTTACTGTCTCCATGGCTGTGGGAACACATCGCCGAGGGTGGCAGGAACCGGACGCCCGACGGGCACCGCCGGCCTGTCCCAGCCTACAGACTCTTTTGAAGACAAAAACGTAGGATCTTACCTAATAAGAAGGTGATTCCTGCAGGATAAGAAATGACACATGCTGGCAGACAGGCACACACCCAGGTGGCCCAGGACTGCCCTGCTAGGGTGCCCGCAGGAGCGTGGCCCTGCCTCGTTTTGCTCCCAAGAAGTTCCCAGGCTGGACGGGCAGGCTGATGGTTGTCAAGAATGGGGCAGGGGCGCCTGTGGGGGTCAGTTGGGCGACTGCCTTCAGCTCAGGTCATGATCCCAGGGTCCCAGGATCGAGCCCTGCATCCAGCTCCCTACTTACTGTGTTTCTATCAAATAAACAAATGAAATCTTAAAAAAAAGGGGGGGGTTAGAAATGCATGAATAAAAATGCAGCGACGAGGGCATTTTTAAAGGGCTGGTAACTGTTCTGCATATTTTGTCCTTTAAAATCAGTCTTGTTTTCTGTCCCTTAATTTACCAGGACGATGATAAAAGCTTTAGGAGGGCACCTTCTTGGAGAAAAAAATTTAGACCAAAGGATGTTCGTGGCTTAGCTGCTGGGTCAGCAGAGACTCTGCCCGCAAACTTCCGGGTCACTTCCTCTCTGTCCTCACCCTCTATGCAGCCAAAGAAGATGCAGCTGGACGGTACGTGACGCCCCGCGCCCCCCCGGCCCCCTGTCGAGCAGCTTGTCGGCTTCGGGCATTCAGAGCGGTGCACGCCGGCCTCTTTAATCCGTAACAAGGCATGTGGGCGCTGGTGCATGCCAGGTTTAAATGCTCTATGATTAGTCCTAACATCTGTGTATAAAAGCTCAATAACGATACATATATATTTTTTTAAGTTCTTGTCTGGTTGAAGAGTAGCATATTCTTCCAACTAATAAAGCTGAGCGGTGTGTGTATCCTCAGCGTTGGACCAGCATCCACGCTTGCAAAGATGTGTGCGTGCGGCCCTGGGGGCTGCCCTCAGCAGCAGGGGCTCCCCAGCTCCGTCCTTTACCCCCAGGACCTCTCGCCATGCAGGAGGAGTGACGGGGTCCATGGTTCTTAGCGCAGTTTCCACCTCCGTCTCTGCTCGCACTTGGCGGGGTCCTTACACGTTACAAGAGGACAGGGAGAGGCGGAAGGGGAGCGCGCGATGCCCTCACGGAGCACGGCCAGTCCTGTCGGATACTCCCGCTGTATTTCGAGTGTGGTGATCCCCGGACACTCCCTCTGCTAGCGAAGAGTTGGCCGGGCAGTGCGGAGGGACCTCTTCGCTCTGACCCTGTCGCTCTCAGGGACAGGATGGAGGGCCAGAGCGCCTGGGCCGGAACCTGGCTCTGCCGTGTGGGAGGCGCATGAGCTAGAGCGCTGTGCCCAGTGTCCCCATCCGTAGAGTGGTTGTCGCCCTAGCGTCTTCCTCACTGATGGCTTGTGGCGGCGAGTCCTTGATGAGTCACTGACGGGCGGCCGCAGGCCCGCTCTCGGGGGTCGCAGCTAGGCAGGCTGCAGGGAAGGGTGTGGTGCTTACGGTGTCCCTCCCACTGGCTCTGCCTGTGCGGAGGGTCGTGAGCTCTGCTCTCACTGCCCAGGGACACACCAGAGAAGGTCACTTCCGTAAAGCCTTCGCTGAGCTTTGAGTGAGGGCAGCTAATCAGGCAGTGTTCTTATTTAAAAAACTGGAGCTCTTCGCCAGACTTCAGTGGTATGCTTAACGAGGGAAAAACCCAGCTTTCTACAAAAAATAGCATTTTTCCTCAGGAAGCCTGTAGGTAATTTTTCTAGTTCTTAATGGTGACTTAGCCTTCGACTTCTTGGGCAGTAGGCCTGCTCTCCTGGTTTCCTCACAGCTTCCTTTCACAAATCACATTGGCCTTGTTAGAAACGTGAACAGCGACATTAGGATTACAGCTCAGGGAAATGAAACGGCGCAGGGAACACAGCCCGTGGAAGGGCACCCTTGCCCGCGTTGCTGACGGAGGCATAACCCCAGCCCCGTGGGTGCTCCGGCCTGGAAACATGGGGTGCGTGGGGCCCGCCGCCCCAGCTCTCTACGCACGCTTTCCGGACCCAGGGCAGAGTGTCGGTAACCGTGCTCCCGGGCTGCCTCTGGGACACAGGACTGGGGACCGCCCGTGGCCCATAGCTGCCACAGATTTGGAAAAATGCCCAGAGCCACGGTTGGGGGCGGTTCTTGATAGAACAGAGCATCTGTGGCGCACCGCTGCTGGCAGGAAGCGGGGCTGGGCTTGGGTTTCCTTAGCTCAGTCCCGCACCTGCTGCCAGGGGGTAAGGCCGTCCTCAGACAGGCAGAGCAGGCATCGGGAGGGACACTGGGCTCTCTGACACGGGCTGGTAACGCTCCCGGCGCCGCTGGGCTGTTCACCTCCTGCTGTCCTTGAACAGATAGGATATTTAGGGCTGAAAGAAAAGTCTAGAAAAGTCTATGCACCTGGAGGCTTTAAGGAGAGACAGAGTCACGGTGTTCACGGTTGTTACTAATGCAGATGTGTGTGGCAGAATTGTGCTCCCGTCACCTGCTGCCCTGGGACCCCCCCAGGTGGCTCAGGGGATGGGGCAAGGCCACTCGGTGACTCCGTTCCCGTCCGCCGGCTCCTGCAGTCCCATCGGAAGTCCCCGGGAGCCCCTCCGTAGGTGCTGCTGTGGGCGTGAATGCGCGTGTGTGTGCTTGTGCCGCCGCGTGACGTTCTGAGACTAACCGCATGCTGTGTTTGCACGCCTCTCCTCGTGGCCGGTGGAGCAGGCGGCGTGTCGGGACCGCAGAGGCTGGATTCCGCCACAGTCAGGACTTACTCGTGCTGACGCCTGCTGTAGGTGAGTAGCCGGGAGAGCCGGCCCGCGCAGCCCAGGAACCCGGCCAGATGCGCGCAAAGGCCCCTCTGTGCCCGGGCCGCTGAGTCCTTGATCTTTAAGGGGAGAAAGGTATTTCTGTTCTGTCCTTAAACGGAAAGATGCTGGCTCCCACAGCAGCTCCTGTCTTCCGGGGGCTGTGGCGCAGGGGGGCAGGGGGAGAGACAGGAGAGCAGCACCCAGCCCTTGGCGGACTGTCCCCAGCAGGTCTCGGCGCCTCGGTAGCTGCCTGCATCTGCCATGACCCCCACCCCCAGGCCACGGCCGCCACATCACCTGCCTGCTTGTAAACGCGGTCCTGAGTGAAACAGGCCCCCAAGTATGAACTTTCATGAGACAGCCCCGCTGTGTGACGCTGAGAGCCTTTCAGTTGAGGGATTAGGGTTTGATTTGAGAGAGAGTGGGAGCACGTGCGCCCCCATGTGTGAGCCAGAAGCCCCGTGACCTTGCTGCGGAGCCAGGAGCCCGATGCAGAGCTCGATCTCAGGACCCCAAGGGCCTGATCTAAACCCAGACCAGGCCTCAGATGCTCTGCTGACTGAGCCACCCCGGTGCCCTAAGAGGTTGGTCTAGAAAAAAACAAAACAAAGACCTGTGTTGCCCCTAGAGGGGCTGAGTTTGTGGGCTGAGATTTCGGGGGCAGGCCCAGGAGCCCAGCCCTCTTCTGCTCTGAGGGCCCTGTTCAGGTTGGGGGACTGTGTTTGCTTTTCCTCGGGTTTCCTGTCTCAGCCAGAATAGTTGATTGCTGGGGGCTCCCTGCCGGCTCAGGTGGGGGAGCATGTGGCTCTAGGTCTCGGGCTCAAGAGGTCAAGCCCCACATCGGGTGTGCAGTTACTTAAAAATAAAATCCTAGGAGCACCTGGGTGGCTCAGCCATTAAGCCTCTGCCTTCAGCTCAGGTCATGATCCCAGGGTCCCTGGATCGAGCCCCACATTGGGCTCCCTATTCAGCGGGAAGCCTGCTTCTCCTCTCGCTCCCCCTGCTTGTGTTCCCTCTCTGGCTGTGTTTCTGTCAAATAAATAAAATTAAAAAAAAATAATAGAATCCTAAAAAAATTTTTTTTCATCCTTTTTTAGAGTTGGTAACTTTTAGATGTAGGCCAAAATGAAGTCAGTGAGTGCTCATTGATAGGCAAAATGCTTGAACTTTTCCTAACTGCTCAGAGGAGCGAAAGCACCAGCAGGAGAGGAGGCTGGAGGGAGGCTCGCTGGGACCTGCCTGGCCGGGAGCCACTGCTCAGGTGGCTTGTCTCAATGCTGATTCTTTTCCCCCGAAACGAATAATACATTATATGTTAATAAAATAAACAAGACTGATTCTTTTGTTTGTTTTTTATTCCAGTTTACCCGCACTACTTCTACAGGTGATGATGAAGCATTTTGAATCCAACAGAGACTACATTTTAAAGTTCAACGGAACCTTTAACCTGTTAATACTTGTTATATGGACCCTGAGATATTTTATTACAGAGTTTTTAATTAGCGAAAAATTCATGAATACCATAGAGAAAATATTTTAGAATTTAATGTTTCTTATATTTATGTAAACTTATGACTTCATTTACATAGTTACTTACTTTTTCATGTATATCCAGGCTATAAATATCCTTCCAAACCAATTCATGTTCTTATATCTAATTTTAGTCTTTCAGATGAATGTACTGTAATGCTTGTATGTATAAATCCTATGAATAAATCTAGGGCTTTTGTAAATTGTGCATTTATTGTAATTATCATTGCTTAATTTGTTATTAATAACTCGTGACAGAGAGGATTTTACCGCGTTTGTAAAGCCATCACGACCCAGCCTGTGCTGTCAAACAAAACCGTGCTCCACAACAATCATTTTGAAGTAAGCAGACTCGATTTCAAGCAATTGTTGTATTTTAATGAGTGACCTTAACTATACTTTTTCTAGCAAGAAATGCATTCAGTCCTGAACAGATTTAAACTATGGTGTTAAATATCAGCTTCTGGAAATTTGGACTGGAAAGATTATTGGAACACTATGAAAATCTCTTAGGACCGGTGGGCTCTTTATGGCCTCGTCCCGGTGGGCTCCGGCAGCTGGTCTCAGCGACTGGCACAAGCCCTGAGCTCAGAACCCTGAGGGCCTGGGTGCGGGAGAGCGGGGGTCTGGGTGCCCTCCTGGTGCACGCTCGCTGGCGAGAACTCTCAGAGGACCAATCAGGAAGCACTGCGCCCCCCCCCCCCAGCTGGGTGCCTGCAAGGGGGGGGGGACTGTCCTGGAAATAATGCAGTGCAACTCTAACAAGGCCTTACTGTTCTTTTGTAAATCATCTTTTTACATTTGTTTGTAAACATGTTTAAAGGATGGACCTAGCCCTATGTTTTTAGATTTTGATGAGCTAGCCATTTTGGATTGTCTAAGTAGCAAATGTAACTCCTCCTTTCTCCTCGGCATATTAAAAAGCCAGCAAGAAATGTGTCAGATCATGGTGCGTTATTTATTATGCAGCTGATGTAGAGATAGAAACGGCATGTCTTTTTACATTTGGTTTCTGCTTTTAATTTCCTTGTACAATTCACTGTTACCGTTTTTCTGTTAACCTTTTGTGGACTTCCTGACGGTGTAACGAAGTATGCGGTCTACTTTTGAACTATGTTTATCACAGTATTATTTATTGCTGTCTTTCAATACAGTACTGAAGCATTTTCCACTGCCAATAAAGAATACCGAGAACCAGCTGCCGCGCGTCCCCGACTCACTGGGCGGGTCCGCGGTGCAGGCCCACGGCGCGCGGGGGGGGGGGGGGG
>PITA01009213.1:0-79225 GCA_004023965.1 Spilogale gracilis | reverse complement strand
GGGGCAGTCAGGTCAGCCACTGAGGAGCTGGGAAGGCTCGGACATGCCTCTTGACTCCTCTGAACCACATTTATTAAAAGGGGGTAGTAGTACCTATCTCATGGGGCTGAAGAGCTCTGAGGGTTACACGGCATTGCATAGACGCCATGCCCGGCATGTAGCAGGCATTCCACGGAGAGCCACTGCTATGGTCTTCTGCCGTCTCCCTCACGTCTCAGAGATGACCAGCTCTTTTCTAAAAAACAGTGCTCCAGGCACTTGCCTGTGCTGTCCCCTCAACTGGGAATGCCCTCTTCCTGCCTGACAAGCTCCTGTTCATCCTGTGATGCCCAGTCCATCACGACGTCTTTATGAGATCTTCCCTACATTTCTGGCATCTTCTAAGCAGCCCTTTAATAAAGCACTCACTTCCGTGGCTCCTGGGTCTGAATTTCCCCTCCGCCCCCACATGGACTGCAATCAATCCTGCATTAAACAGTGATTTACGGGGCAGCAATCTGTGCACTGGTTGCTGATCCAAACAGACCTCCCTCCTGCCTTCATGACATTAATATCCAGTGGGAGAAACAGCTGTGATTTGTGTGGCACACCTGTGCATTTGTTTGTTTGTTTGTTTGACAGAGAGAGGCACAGTGAGAGAGGGAACACAGTAGGGGGAGTGGGAGAGGGAAAAGCAGGCTTCTCACGGAGCAGGGAGCCCGATGCAGGGCTCGATCCTAGGATCCTAGGATCACGACCTGAGCTGAAGGCAGACTGAGCCACCCAGGTGCCCACGCCTGTGCATTTCTGATCACGAGCTCCAGTGAACGTAATGAAAGAAAACCATGGGGGCCTTCGAGGGTATGAAATGGGAGTCTGACCCACACTGGGGGCTTCACTAAGGCTGAGAGAATTCCAACTGCTGGGAGCTGATCTGTTCTTGAACTGCCACTCTTAATTAAACCTGCATACAGGTATGTTTGTCCCAGTTCGCAATCTAGAAAATGCTGGCTGGTCTTTCACAAGCTTTAGTGCTTGAAGGATCTTCCCTTTAACTGACTTTATTCTAAAAACGACCACTGCACATCTTAAATATTTGTAATATGATTTCCTACCTTCATAGCCATATATTCATTCTGCACCACAGAAATAAATTCTATCGTGGGGGAGAAAAAAAAGAGAGGAGGGTCTTGGAGTAGCAGCAGAGGGAGACTATCAAACATGTGCAAAGGGCCTGGGGTCGGAAGTTGGCAGGAATAAGAAACTGCAATGAGATTAATGTGACCGACAGAACAAAAATTCAGGAGAAGGTGGGTGGGGAGGCTGGTGAGGTGGGCTGGGGCATCAAGGGCCACGGGGAGAATGCTGGCCTTTAACCAAAGAACTATGGTGAACTGTCACTGGTGTTACTCTGAAGGATGACTCAGGCACACTCGTGTGTTGTAAGTGTCCCTATGGCTGTTGGCTGGGCATCCCCCGGCCCCACATCCCAGGCCAAACCATAGAGAACATGCTCTGTCTGTGAAAAAAAAAAAAAAAAAAAAGACTACCACAGTGGTGACAGTGGCTCCAGATGTGGCCAGCCCCTCCTGGGGTTCTGTCGAGCATGCGCTCTGCATCGCCACATCCCTGCTCAAGCCGCTCCACCCTGCCCTACCCAGCTGCTCTCCTTGTTCCCCATTCTTTGCCATGCTCCGCTCTTTTCAGACTGGTACTCCCGCTTCCAGAAAATATCGACTCCTACCTCTTCTAAGAAGACTTCACAGACCCCTGTTGTGGACTGACTGACCTCACGAATGGATAAATGAGTACATGGATTTTGCCCTTGAAGTAAGCAAGCCTTCCTACCTGCCTCCCACGAGACTGGTACCGAGTAGGCTTTTCCACTGACCTGCTGGGTTGGTGGGACCTTTCTCCTCTACAGATGAGAAAACTGAGGCTCAGGAAAGCCCACGTAACTTGCCCAAGTTCCCACGGCTGGAGAGCCACAGATCTGAGACTAAATGCAAGTCCCCTGAGCTTTTCAGTTTTCATTTGTCCTTCCAGCCATCTAGCGAATATTGGCTGAGTGTCCACTCTGAGCCACTGTGGGATTGAAATGCATCAGTGAACAAAACATACAAAGCTTCTGGCCCTTGAAAAGGTTCCCAGTTAGTAGACGGAGGCATGCAATACACCATAGGGTTAATAAATGCATAAAGACATTAAGTAAAGCACGTAAGGGCGATTGGAGGTATTGGCGATCAGATCAGTCTCGCCGAGAAGGTGACACTCACTGCTGAAATAGTAGATTTTGTATTTCTGCTTTCCATGGCCTCTGTTGCATAATCAGCTTCGGAGACTTCTGGCCCTGGAGATGCCCACTGCGAGTGTACTTAATGATTGGGGATTAGCTGCAGCCAAGAAGGGAATTGTCCAACGTGAGAACCTCAGGGCAGACCCCTTGCATGTGAACCGGCTTGACCCTCCATGTGATGCAGAAAGCCTTAGTACAACTTCCGAGCAGGGAGCTTTCCAAATGCATGCGGGGTGTCAGGAGGCTGGTTTCCCGTCTGCCCAGGCTGAGGTCATTCCCGTGGGCACACAGTAGAGATGACAAGCTGGTGCCCCAGCTTCCTGACAGGCAGGAAGTCCTAGTTCCCGGCCCTACCTTGCCCAGATGCTGACTGTGTGATTTGGGCGAATGCTCTCTCCTTCCAGGGCTTTGTTGCCCACAGGTGCGGTGATGGGATTGTGCTGGCTGATCTCCAAAATCTCTTCAATCTCGGACAACACTTTGACGTTCATCTTGAAAATTATAGAATTTGCTGCAACGTTCATCTTCCTCTTCCTCTTCCATGCACTCATTTGGCCAACAAATACTTATTAAGCACCTCCTGTGTGCCCAGCAGGGGGCCAGGTGCAGAGAAGCCAGGTGGGAGCTTAGAGACCCATGGCCTTCTTCCTCCTTTAGGTCCAGGGCGGTGCATCAGGGCAGTGACAATAGAAGTGTGAGGCCCGGGGTCCCCTTCTCGTTGGGAAACATGCTCTCTATTTCCACTCAATTCACCAATTTCTTTCATTCCCGAACCACTGTTGATACTGTGGCTGAATCTCCAACTCTTCTGTGCTCTTATGCACTCAAGAGGGATCTTTAAATATATTTATATTGAAAAAAACTTTGTTCAGACAGAAAGATTAATATCACAACCATCTATAGAAAACAAGCCACAGGGAGAAAATAACCAAAACTATAACACAAACAAGCTGGTGATTCAGCTCCACCCAGACCTGAGCCAGAAGCCTGTCCCACTTGGTTAAAGAGGGAAGAAAACAGGCAAGACAGTGGCCCTCAAGACCTTTGTCTGCTTGAGGGCAAAGTCAGGATGCTATGTTGTCCGGGACGGTGGTCTTTAATTCCAGGGACGTTGTTGGGGGCCTCAAGTGGTGGGGGGCTGGCGGGAGGCCCTGGAGTCCAGTCAGGCTCAAGTTCAAGTCTGAGCTCCACTACGTGTTGGCTTTGTGACATGAGGCAAGCCGCTTCACGGTGCCCAGTCCTGAGTTTTTCCTCTCTGTGAAGTGAGGACCATCCTGTTCATCTCATCGACTACCTGGGGGGGGGTGCAGATTACATGACATGATGCATGTGAACCTACTAGGCACCTGCTAGGCACCCACCCACATCAGTGATGCTTGCTGTAAAGGCATCCAGATGGGGAGGAAGGCACCCGAGGGGGCTTCTGAAGACTGCGCGTCCTCCCAGCACAAGTAACCTTTAGTCTGTTGTTTCTTTTCGTGCGATGTGAATGAAGGAATCTCAGATTCCCAGACTGGGCTGGGAAAGAGTCGCTCCAGGACAAAGATCCATTCTGGAGCAGGAAACCCACGTGTCCTGTAATATTGAAATAGTGACCTCTTTGCCAAAACCAACAGAAAACAAAGGAACAGCTAGATCAAACTCTGCAGGGCTGGAGGGTCTGTCTGAATCTAGCTCCTTTCTCCACCCTCGGCTTGGCTCAGACCCTGGAAGACATGTGGTCCCCCTCGGGCAGGCTAAGGAATGAGCCATGCTGCAGTGAAACCCTGCAGGGAGCCCTGGGGAGCACTCACCCATGAGACAGGTGCTCACATCCACACTGGGTGTTGTTGGGTCCCTCTTGAGGGGCTTCTGAACAATGTCTTCTGGTTAGGATGACATGGCAAGGCCAGCCATGACATATCCAACGTGTTCCACAGTTAGAGCAAGAATAGGTGAAATTTAAAAATATATTATGTATTAATATATATTACTAGATATTAAATATAATAATTATATATTAAATATATATTTTACGTATGTGTGTATTATATAATATTATATATGTATAAAGAGAAAAGTGCAAAGATATAGCCAGATTTAGAGAATGATATGAATATCTGTAAAAACCAGAAATGGGGCAGAAGCATACAGATGTGGGAGGTAGGTAAGAGAACTTCTAGCCAGGAGAAGAGTCTAGAGCAGCCCAGGCATGGCAGGAGAAGGTCGGTGGAGGAGGATGAACTTGGGCTAGGGCTCCGTCTTGATGGGACCTTGGATGGACCCAGGAGACCTGCTCCTGGTCGCGGCAGGTGGCAGGATTGGTCTTAGGAATTTGGGGAGAAACAGGCCTTTGCTTTCCCCACGGCCTGAGGTGCTCAGAGCTTGGGGATCATCTTGGGGAACTGCTCTCTGGGGCCCCGTGCAGAAGTTGTGCAAAGAGGAAGCCTCCAGCTCCCCTCACTCCTAAGCCGGCTCACCTTTCTCCGGAAAGTCTGACTCAGTGGCTCTAGGTGGGGCCTGGGAATATGCATGTTAACGAGACCACAGTTTCTCCTGACAATTAACCATGCTTGGGAAACTCCACTCTTCAGGAGGCCAACCTGTTGCACCAACCACAGGCCTTTTTACAAGAGTCCCTGGGTGTGGGCCAGCTGAGCAAAGCCTGGCCCCTGGGGTTCCGTGCCTGCCTCCCACTGCCCTCCCACCCCCTCCCCCGACTTCATCTTCCCTTAATTGTTCTCCCTCCGTCCGCATCTCTCACGGAGGCGAGTCCCTGCCCCGGAGGAAACCACACAAGGTGCAGTCTGTGCACTGGGGAGACGGGCACTTGACGAGGTAGATCACTGTGGTTTGCGCCAGGTGTTTACCGAGGGAGGGCCCGGCTGTCTGCGGGCTCTGGAACACTCTGCGGCGTGGGAGGCCTGGAGCTGGAGTGGGCAAGCTGGGAAGCAGCTGGTCAGGAGGGGCGGGACAGACAGCCGTCTAGACAGACGGGGAATTCAGGGCTCCGGGTACAGCACAGGGAAGAAATGGCAGGGCTGAATCATTTTCTTGTATTATAGTTTACGTGGAGTAAGTTACACAAATATTTGCGGCCGTTACTTCTTTCGGACCTTGTCTTTCCCACCCGCTCTGTGTCTAGGACTCCAGCTACCCATCCGTGAGACCACCTGCTTTGGGTTCACAGATCCCGGGGGCTCTGTTATTTCTCCCTCGTCTATTCTCTTAAGTTTGGGCAGCTCCTCTTGCTGTGTTTTCAAGTTTCCTGATCCTTCCTTCTATCATTTAAATTTTTCTCTGACAATTGTTCTGGTCTGGATTTTATTGTCCTCCCTTACTGTGGTGACACTGGTTTTCAAAGCCACTGAATGCATTAGCAGAACTTTTTCTTTTTTTTTAATCTGTCAAGGATTGTATCCCTTTTTCCTGATAAAAAAAAAAATCCTATTTCAGATACAATGTTGTTACGTTGTCTAGGGCAGCTCCAGACTAGAGTTAGTAGAGCCTAAATGTCAAGATGCACTGCTTGCAGGGTCTCTCCTGATGCCTCTGGCTCACCCTAACTCACCCGGTCAGAGCCTCCCTCCCTCCCTAGCTATGTGAACTCTGGGAGTTCCACTTAAATCTTCATCGCCGTTTGGGGATTTTGCTCTTGCATCGGGATGTCCTTGTGGAATGTCTCATTATGCGTGCAAAGAAAGGCACTTAGCTTTGCACCCAAGCTAACGCGCACTTTTGCTGCCTGAGCTGTCCTAACTCCGATCCCCGTCCCCTGCACTCAGCCAGCTGGCCAGCCTCAGCTTGGATTTCCCTCCGTGGAACCAGAAAATTCTTTGGATGGAAAGGCGGGACAATCACAGGGCTCCCCTAACTTGTCTGTCTTCTCTGCCTGTGGTCCAACGCCTAAATTATTTCATATATTTTTTCAGGTTCTCAATTGTTTCATGTATTTTGTCCAGTTTTCTGTTTACAACTGTTCATAAGGCCAATGGTAAGTACTTCGGCCACAATGGCCAATAACTGAAGTCCACTCACGTGTTATGTGCTAATGCACCTGCGTAACTAGCCCCGGGAATTAGACCCTGAAAGGTCTTTCTTGCTCATTTCCCATCAGTATCACCGCTCAGCGGTAAATTACCCATTTAATTGATTTCAATTCACTCCTTCATCAAACACTTCAGGGATGTTCCTGATTGGTTTCATTTTCTGTCCGGCAAATAACTGAAATTATGACCATGATAAGTGTTTCCGTAAGAGGTTAATGGTATTATAAAAACATTTAAAGGGGGGAATTTTCCTGATCTGAGCACTCAAAGAGCTTCCTTAAGGGTGTGACATGAGAGAAGGACCTAAGCAGTGGAAAGGAATTAATTAGGGGGGAAAGTCCGGTGGGAGAGGGGAGTGGGGCACAACAAAGATCACCCAGGAGGATCTGAAAATGGGCAAAATGCCTGGACACAGCAGTCCAGAGCAAGGGGCTTTGAGGGTCTGTAATGAAGTTAGAGGGGCTGATGGAGCCCAGCCAGTGCAGTTTGGATGAGACACTGATACCCACTCTGGAAAAATGGGAGGCTACTGGAAGAGTTGGAAATAAGTAAGTGATGTCTTGGTGTGGGGAATGAGGAAGAAGGAGGTGTAGGGGTGAGTCCTGGGCTCAAATAACTAGGTGAGGGCTGTGCTGGGGATGGAGATATTGGAAGAAGGTCTCAGCTGTGACTTTGATGGGGAGATGGTGTTCGGGAAGGAGTCTGAGTTCGGTCTGGATCTCACTGAGCTGCACATTCGTTTGTGAAATATCAAGGAGGTGGCTAGAAATATGGAGTTCAGAGGAAAGGTCTGGCCTGGGGATTAAATATAATAAGTGTGGGGCACCTGGGTGGCTCAGTGGTTAAGCCTCTGCCTTCATCTCAGGTCATGATCCCAGAGACCCGGGATCGAGCCCCGCATCGGGCTCCCTGCTCTGTGGGAAGCCTGCTTCTCCCTCTCTCACTCCCCCTGCTTGTGTTCCCTCTCTGGCTGTGATTCTTTCTGTCAAATAAACAAAATCTTAAATATATATATATTTATATATTTATATATATAATAAGTGATGTGCATCTCGGAAATGAAGCCCAGGGTGTGATAAGATCAGCTAGAGGCAAAGGAAAGAGTGCCGATGTTCGGGGTGGGGGGGCGCACCAGGACTGGGCACAGGAAGGGAGGCATGGATGTGACTAAGGAGGAGGTATGGAGGGAGACAGGGGAGAGGAGAAAGGCAGAAGATCATGGTGTCACAGAGCCATAGGGAGGGACTAGAGAAGAAACTGGTGTGGTCTCCAGGGTCAGCTGCTGCTGGGAAGGCGGTAAGATGAACCTGGCCATGTTCACAGGCTGGTCCCATCTCTGCGGACCCAGAAGCCAGATTGGAGTGGGCCAAGTGCAAGCAGAAGTGAGACCGTGAGGACTGTGAATACACAGCCGGTGAGGATATGAGCCGGGATGCAGAGGATGGAGAGAGGGAGCAAAGGGAGCTTTTCAACTTGTTGCTGGGAGTAGTCTATTGGTCCTTGTGGGGAAGGCTTGACCATGTTTAAGAGCCAATGACAAAGATGTGTCTGGTAGGACAGAAGAGAGAGGTGTGAGAGTCCTGGATGGACATAAGAGATGCTCTCCAAAGTTCTGGGAGGAGTGCTGGGGAGAGGGACATATGTTCCTTTTCTGAGAGTCTGTCCTTCGTGGGAGGTGGGGGGCGAGGTGGTCTGATGTGTGTGTGTGTGTGTACACAGAGGCCCTCGTGGCAGGTTGAGGAGTTGTCTTCAGGAAATGCAAGACTGAGCTATTCCCTGCGGTCAATGGGAGAGTGAGGTCATCGGTTCTCTGTCGCTGGTGACACCAAGGTCAGTGATGGGGAAGTCATCATGAACCAAACGGCCTCGCTGAGCCACCTTCCCTTCAGCACTTGGCAAAGAAGGAGCAGACAGGTGGGTTATTCCAGATTTGGGGCTTTGCCAGAAGTGTGCATCACCAGGAGTGTAGGGTTTTTGAATGGAATGAAGCCCTTTGGCACTCAAGCTAGACAACAAGGCAAATGAAGACAGGGCAGGGTGGGCGGACGGAGGGCCGTGCAACCTTTCCAGGAGTCTGGATCAGCTGTGTGCTTGAGGATGAAGCTGGGAGGTAAGTCAGAGCCCGGCCAAGAAGGACCTTGAATGACAGGTGCTTGGCCGTTCCTCTGAAGGTCAGTGGGGGCCATTGAGGAAGCTGAGCAGGTGAATGACACACAAGCTTTGCATCTAGAAAGCTCGCCCTGTCTGTGGTACAGCTGAGTGACCAAGTCAGGAGTCCAGCGGGGGACTGAGCATCGAGGAGAGGATGAAAGGTGGGAGGAAGGCAGTGGCCCCTCAGTCGAGCGGGGCCCAGACAGGGGCAGGTGCAGGGAAGACAGAGTGTCCCTTTCATCAGGAAGGTCAGAGCCGCTGGCGGGACTCACCCCCTACCCTCAGCCACAGTCACGTGATAATAGGGAGGCAGTAGGGGGCTTCCATGGGAGAGAGAATGGGCAGCCATGAGAGGATAGGAGTTGGGGATGGGGACAGGCCAAGTGCAGAAGGAAGTTGGATTTTAAGAGCCGAATGAGTAAGCTTTCATCAGAGCTTTTCCTCAAGAGCATAAGGATCTGCCCCTTGAGGCCCGTGGCCATAGAGTCCTCCGAGGCCCCCTCCTTGAGGCCCAGAGAGAAACAGCAGCTCGCCTAAGGTCACATGATGGCCGGGGCCCCGAGGGGCCAGGATGCTCACTAGTGGACTGCCTGAGTGGCTACTGGTCCAGGCTGGTCTCCGCTGCTCAGCCCAGGACTTGGGGCATGGAGTCAGATGCTCTCTGGCAAGGCCGTGTCTGCTGTGTGGCTCCTCTTGGAGGTACAGCCCGTGCTAGCAGGTGCCCCGAGAGCCCCACTCCCCCCCACACCTGCCCCACGAGGGATATAGGTCCCTGTCGCGCCATGGTGCCTCATCTCTCGGCCCGGCGGCAATTCCCTTCCCCTCCCGCATGGCTGATGTTCTCTTCCTTCAACCCCATCCCTTCCCGCAGTCAGGAAAACTGGGGGACAAGCCTGCTTCTTCCCCCTGCTTCCAAGAGAGGAATGCAAAATCACAACTGCCACGAGAGAGAAGCAGCAGCTTTGACCTTGTGCCATCTGTGGGTCCAACGCTGTGCTGGGTGTCACAGACTGTGCCCCATCTTCCTCGGGGCCACCCCTTTCCACAGATGGGGGGGCAGGCCTGGGAGAATACGATGCAGAGGTGGTCACGTGAGGCTGCCATTCTTTACCCCGATCGTGGCTGTGTAGGAGATCGGGGGTCTTGCCGAAGCTCAGGCCCTGCTCCCGCTAATGACAGTCCCGCCGGGGAAAACCGAAGTGTCTGATCGGCTTCACTGAACAAGGCGGGGCTCGGGCAGCATGCAGAGGAGTGCTCCGAGGAGGTTTGAAATGGCGAGTTTTCACAGAAGGAGGGTTTGGCAAAGCCATTATTGACAAACTAAAGAGACGGTTCTAGGCCGGGTGTTTGGCCCTAGAGGGAAAGGCAAGGGGTCTTCCCACGCAGGTGACCTCATCTCCCTCGTGGGCATGCAGGGCCCACGTGGCCTGATGGAAAGATTCCTGACCGACAGGTTAAGACTACATTTCTGGGGGAGGCAGAACCTGTGGTTAGATGAGACTTTCAGCCCTGTTGGGAACTCGGTGGAACAGCGTGGAGGACCCGTGGTTTCCTCTTTCACATGACCCACACTAATGCAGCTGGTCTGCCACCCATCAGAGCTGTCCTACGGACCCCACATTCTCACACAGTGTCCTGAGCACCCACAGCCTGTCACAGAGTTCATCAAATAGGAGAAATTCAGGGTTTTCATCCCAAGTGCCTCCTTCCTTCAGTCCCTTCCACTGGTTGAACACCCTTCCCCTGGGGCCAGTGCACAGAGCATCTCCTGCTGCTCCTCCACTGAGCCCGAGGTGGGCAGAGCAGGGAAGGGCACATGTGACCCCAGAACAGTCCCTGGAAATTTCTTTCAAACGGAGGTGCTCCTCAGCATCCCTTCTGTGGATCCCGTGGGCAGAATCAAATCTGTACTTCCTGTCGGTGGCCCCGTCTATGCAGCCCATCTCACGTGCCCCTGCCTACAAAACCAAGATTGCCCAATTAGATAAATTGCAATGGGGACAGATGTGCAGTTTCCCCAAAGAATTACTCATTTGGCAAAAAGATTCTCCGTGTAGTTCCTTCTGATTTTCATCACATCTGGTATGATCAAGTATTACTCAATTTACCGAAATTGTGTTTCAACCAGGAGGCTACTGGGAGCGTGGCTATGACCTTAGGGCTGTCTCGACAGAGACAGAGACCTCACCACGCTTGGTCCTCTGAATAACTAGATACGGTACAGACCATCCTCCCAGAGCCAAAAAAGAAAACCAAAGTCCAGAAAAGCTAAAACTTGCCCATCGTGAGCCTCAGAGTCAGATGGCGAGGCCAGCCCTGTCCCGCTCCAGAATGACTGGCATTTCTACCAGCACCCCAGCTCATCGAGTCCAAAATGCTCCTGGTGCCTCAGTCTGGTGGATGAGGTATGTGGGGGGCAGGCGGTCACGGCTGGAGCTAGCAGCCCACCAACAACGAGGCACCTGCCCTCACAGCACCCGAGGACTACGATCCCAGGCCAGCCCGTGAAGGGCATCGACATTGCCAGCAAATGCCTATGGCTGGGGGAGGGCAGTCACGGCAAGGAAATGATCAGTTCAACACAGAGGGACCAAGAATGTCTGGAGAGATCTCTGAGGGTTAAGAGGAACATGTGACTGCTAAGATTGGGATTTTGCAGTCTGGTTCCACGTTCTTCCTTTGTGAATAGGAAACCTACGAAGCAGAAACAGCAAGGAGCGTGGGAGTTACGATTCGGGATTTAAGCCCTGACTTTGAATCCCAGATGGAACCCAAACTAGCTGGGTGGCCTGAGGTCAATGACACAATGTGTCTGAGGCCTGTTTGCTTGTTTGTAAGCTAAAGACAACAATAATATCTGCATCTCGTTCGTGAGAGCCAATGAGATTACAGGGACGAACGGCTCTGCTAACCCTTGTGCGTGTCCCCACTCTGTCTTGAATGAGGAGAGGTGTTGCAAGGTCCCCAATTTGGCTGCCAGACGCTAAGCTCACCTTCCCTCCATGGTTCTTTCCTCTCTTGCAGATTTACCTTGTTCCAAAATGGCATCAGCCTGTTATAGAGTTTTCCTTGTTGTCGGCATCTGCGCTGTAATCCGCTGTGTGCCCCCACCCAGGGCCCCCAGCAAGGGATCCCCCTGCCTGTCCTCCTCAAGGAGCACCACCGCCTCCTGGCTAACTTCTAGCAACACCAACTTTGCCTTCCGCCTGTACCGGAGGCTGGTTTTGAAGACTCCAGACCAGAACGTCTTCTTCTCCCCACTGAGTGTCTCCACTTCCCTGGCCATGATCTCCCTCGGGGCCCGCTCAGCCACCAAGACCCAGATCCTCCACGGCCTGGGGTTCAACCTCACACACGTGCCAGAGTCTGCCATCCACCAGGCCTTCCAGCGGCTGCTCCTCTCGCTCAGAGCCCCCAGCGAAGACGCGGTTCTGAGGATGGGGAGTGTCCTCTTCGTCAAAAAGGAGCTGCAGCTGCAGGCAAATTTCTTGGATGACGTCAAGAGGCTGTATGAGTCCAAAGTCTTTTCTATAGATTTCTCGAGCACCTCCACTGCCCGGGAGAAGATCAATATCTATGTGGAGAAGGAGACCAAAGGCAAAGTGGTAGACTTAATCCATGACCTTGAACCTCTGACAGTCATGGTCCTGGTGAACCACATTTTCTTTAAAGGTAAGGCTCTGAGAGCTTGATTTTTATGTTAACGCTGTCCCTCCCCCCCCAGTTGAATAAGCAAGCTAAATAAACCCTAGATGGCCCAGCCAGGTAGTGGGATGTCTGAATTTGGACCAGCCTTGTAACAAGCTGACCATGTTACAACAGACTGTGGCAATATTTTTGTTTATTTGACAGAGAGAAATACAGCCAGAGAGGGAACACAAGCAGGGGGAGTGAGAGAGGGAGAAGCAGGCCCCCCACCGAGCAGGGAGCCTGATGTGGGGCTTGATCCCGGGTCTCCGGGATCATGACCTGAGCTGAAGGCAGTCGCCCAACCAACTGAGCCATCCAGGCGCCCCCCTGTTTTCTCTCTTAGCTTCAGTTGATCGGTTATAATGGGGGCTCATCAGCTCTGACTTTGGATAGTCTGGTTATGTGCCCTGAGGGGCTGACATTGGGCTCAGTGGGCAGCCCATGGGGAAGATCTTCTGGAAATTAGCTTATGAGTAGGGACCTCATGCCTTGCTACCAGTAGTATCCTTGGTGCCTCCAAAAAGTTTCAAGGAGGGAAGCAGAGTTCTCTGACAACCCAGCTTCAGAGGTAACTCCAAAGTCCAGAGCACTTTTCGAGGTATATAAGTGCAGACAGGCCACGATGACTGTCATTCACATCCCCCAGGCATCTGTCTAGAGTTTTATAGTTTACAAACAGACTGCTGCAGCAGAAGGGACATGGGCTTTGAAGTCAGGCAGCCCTGGATCTGAATTCCACCTCTGCCCCTTACTTGCTGCATGATCCTGGCCATGTTCCTTTAAAAGATCTGTCCTGTATTGAGTGCCTGATGTGTACAAGTCTCTGTGCTAACCAGATGGATGATGATAGAGCCAACTTCAGCAGGATTGTCACGGACACTACTGTATCATCCCTCCCTCCTTCCCCTCTCTCCTTCCCTTCCTTTCTCCCTCCAGCCACTCATCCTTTCCCCATTTATCTTTCCCTCTATCTGCCAGTTCACCTTCCCACCCGTTTATCCATCCATTCTACAAGGAGGGAGGGGAAGGAAAAAGAATTAATGTCTCTTCTAAGTCTCCTGTGCTTTATATACGTTGTTCCATTCAATTTAGTCTTATTTTTTATTGAAATATAATTCGATACCACAAAACCTACCAAGTCAAATTGCACAATTCAGTGGGTTTGGGTTTTGGTACATCCACAAGGTTGTGAAAATACCTCTACTATGTAATTCCAGAACACTTTTATCACCTGCAAAAGACTCTATCCATGAGCACTACTTCATTTCTCTTCTTCCCCCAGAAACAAGTAATCTACTTTCTATCTCCATAGATTTGCCTATTCTGGACATTTTCTGTAAATAAAATCATAAAATACATGGAGGGTTTTGTGTGGACATAGTCTTCAATTCCTTCTACCAAGGAGCACACTTGCAGAATTGTAAGGCAAGAATGTTTGGTTTGGAAAGAAACCACCAGACTGTCCTTCAGAGTGGCTCTACTATTTTGAATTCCCACCAGCAGTGTGTGAGTCCCTGTTGCTTCACATCCTCACCAGCATTTGGTGTTGTCAGTGTTCCAGATCTGGGCCATTTAAATGGGTGCATTGTGGTTGTTTTAATTTGCATTTCCCTGATGACATATGATATGGAGGATCTTTTCATATTTATCTGTCATCTGCATATCTTCTTTGGTGATCTACCTGTCAAGGTTTTTGGCCCACTTTTAAAAATCCAGTTATTTGTGGGGTGCCTGGGTGGATCAGTCATTAAGCATTTGCCTTCGGCTCAGGTCATGAACCCAGGGTCCTGAGATGGGAGTCCTGCTTCGGGATCCCTGCTCAGTGGGAAACCTGCTTCTCCCTTTCCCACTCCTCCTGCTTGTGTTCCCTCTTTCACTCTCTCTCTCTCTCTCTCTGTGTCTGCCAAATAAATAAATAAAATCTTAAAAAATAAAATAAATCCAGTTATTTGTTTTCTTATCTAAGTTTTGAGTTCTTTGTATACTTTGCATAACAGTCCTATCAGGTGCATATTTTCTCCTAGTCATTTGCTTGGCTTTTCATCCTTCTGTTGACATTGTCTTTCACAGAGCAGAAGTTTTAAATTTTAATGAAGTTCAGCTTATCAATGGTTTCCTCTCCGGGATCATGCCTTTGGTGTTCTAAAAATTATTGCCATAACCAAGGTCATCTAGTCTTTCTCCTATATAATCTTCTAGGTGTTTCACAGTTTTGTGTTTTACCTTTAGGTCTGTGATCCATTTTGAGTTAATTTTAGTGAAAGATATAAAGTATGTGTCAAGATTCTTTTTTTTCTTTGCACATGAATGCCAGTTGTCTCAACGCCATTTGTCAAAAACAAAAATATTTTTCCCACTCCTTTGTTCCTTTACTCCTTTGTCAAAGATCAGTTGACTATATTTACCTGGGTTTGTTTGTAAGCTCTCTCTTTGTTCCATTGATCTAAATAGATAGAAAATATTCTTAACCAGTACCACACTGCCTTGGGTACCATAGCTTTATAGTAAATCTTGAAGTTGGTTATTGTCAGTTCTCCAACTTTGTTCTTTCCTTCAATACTGTGTTGCCTATTCTGGATCTTTTGTTTTTTTTGATATAAACTTTAGTATTAGTTTGTTAAAATCGGTACTATAACTTGCGAGGGTTTGGGTTGAGATTGTGTTGAATCTATGAATCAAGTTGGGAAGACCTGACATTATAATAATATTGAGTCTTTCTCTCCATGAACATGGACTGTTTGTCCATTCATTTAGTTCTTTGATTTCATTCGTCAGAGTTTTATAATTTTCTTTATATAGATCTTATACATATTTTGCTATATTTATACCTAAGTATTTTTGGATGCAAAGGTAAATGGTACTGTGTTTTTTATTTTAATTCCATTCGTTCCTTGATGGCATATGGAAAAGCAATCAACTTTTGCATAATGACCTGTATCCTGCAACTTGCTTTAATCATTTATTAGTTCCAGGAGTTCTTTTGTTTGTTGACTCTTGGATTTTCTACATAGACAATCATGTCATCTGTGAACAAAGACAGTTTTATTTCTTCCTTCCAAATCTGTATGCTTTTTATTTATTTTTCTTGTCTTATTGTATTAGCTAGAACTTCCAGTAAAATACTGAAAAGGAGTGGCAAAATACCTGAAGTCAGTGGCAAAGCTTTGCATTTCTCCCCAGGAAATATGATGTTAGCTATAGGCTTTTTGTAGATATTTTAAATCAAATTGAGGAAGGAAGTTTCCTTTTATTTCTAGTTTACTGAGAGTTTTTGTTATGAATGGGTGTTGGGTTTTGTCAAATGCTTTTGCTTCATTTATTGATATGATTACTTTTTCTTGCTTAGCTTCTTGATGATGGATTACATTAATTTATTTTCATTTCTTAAAAAGATTTTATTTATTTATTTACTTGACAGAGAGAAACACAGCTAGAGAGGGAACACAAGCAGAGGGACCGAGAGAGGGAGAAGCAGGCTTCCCGCCAAGCAGGGAGCCTGATGCAGGGCTTGATCCCAGGACTCTGGGATCATGACCTGAGCTGAAGGCAGACACTTAACGACTGAGCCACCCAGCTGCTCCCACTAATTTATTTTCAAATGTTGAACCAGCCTTTATCTCAGATAAACTCCATTTGGTTGTGGTATATAACTATTTTTATATATTATCAAATTTGATTATTAATATTTTGTGGAGCATTTTTGCATCTATGTTCACAAAGATATTGGTCTGTAGTTTTCCTTTCTTGACATGTCTTTGGTTTTGGTATTAAAATAATGCTGGCTTCATAGAACAAGTTAGGAAGTATTTTTCTCTGTTTCTATCCTCTGAAAGACATGGTAAGGATTGGTATAATTTCTTCCTTAAATGTTTGGTAGAACTCGCCAGTAAATCCATCTGGACCTGGTGTTTCCTGCTTTGGAAGGTTATTAATTATTGTCAACTTCTTTGATAGTTATATGCTTTTTCATATTGTCTATTTCTTTGTATGTAAGTTTTGGCAAATTGGAGTATCTCATCTAGGTTATTAAATTTGTGGGAATAGAGTTGTTCATATTCCTTTCTTTTCCTTTTAATGTCCATAAGCTCTATGGCACTGTTCCTTCTCCTTGATATTGGTAGATTATTTAGTCCATACTTTCTTTTTATGTCTCATACTTGTTTTTGTAAAAGTTGGATTTTTTAAAATTATGTAATGCAACAACTCTGAGAATCAGATTCTCCCCTTTCTAAGGACTGGTTGTTTTTGTTTATTGCAATAGTTGTTGTTTGTTTAGTGATTTTCCTGAATTAATTACTTAAAGTCTATATTTTGTGATGTGTGACCACCGAAGTGTCTTCTTGTTTAGTTAAGTGTTAGCTATGATTGGGCAGAGATTCCGTACTGTCTAAACCAGATAAATCTCCTAGCCTTTGCTGAGGACTTTTGTGTGCATGGTGGAGTGTGCCATCCACACTCAGCCCAGCCGTTCATAACTCTGACTCAGTCTTCACTTTCTGTTTATGCAAACCCTCAATGTCAGCCATAAGTAGTAACTTACAGACTTCTCATATTTTTTCTCAAATATGCATACAGCTATATACATGCATGCAACCTCTAAATGCCCAGGATATAGTGGAACTTTCTAAAGCTCCCATGGACATCTTATTCCTCAGCTTCCCCTTTCAGAATTTTGATCACTCTGGTTTGGTGGTTTGTCCCATCTGTTATCCTCACCCAGACAACCATGAAAATAAAACACTTGCTTATAATTGTTTCTAATAAAAACTTCCAACTCCCTGGGAGGAAGGCTTTAAGCATTGAGTGAGGACCAGTCAACCTTGAAAGTGGGGTCTTCCAGATAACTACCAGAGAGATCAAGTAATAATAATTGTTTGAAAATGAGTCTTTGAAAGTTCTTCTCCCAGTGATATTTGGAATACAGGTTGCTATTTTTCAAGGCTATTGCTGAGCTGGAGAGTGGAGGGTGGGACCGGTACAAGTTAAAATAACCATGAAGTGGACTGTTCTTCTTGAGATTCAGCCATTAAAAAAAATATAACTCTCCCAAGGTAGCTGCAAGCCTTTGGTTAATTTCCAGAGTTCCAAAAAAGTTGATCCTGAATATCTTTGCCAGTTTTTCTCATTGTCCTAATGGAAGGGGAAATATACAGAGGTCCTTACTCTGTCAGATGCCAGCCCAGCTCCCAACCCATCCTGTTAACCTTTTTGATTAATCTCTTGTTTGCCCCAACTCTTATCTACTGTCTCCAGCAGCTATAAAATTTATCACCACCTGTGACTGTTTTTGACTAATTTCCTCTAAGTAACAGCCTTTTTGCATTGGTTGAACTCCAGATCAGATCAAATACAGGCAATTTTGCAAATGATGCCTTCCAGGGAAGCACAAGATGGGTCAAATAACAGTTCTTTGGGAATGAGTCTTTGAAAGGGTTCCAGCCCTACTTTTTTTGCCTTCAATGGCTTCCAGCCTGCTGGATTTCACAGCAAATGCAGGCTATTATTTTTCAAGGCTATTATTGAAGAGCTAGGACAAGAGGAATGGAACTAAGGCAAGTTAAAGCACCACAAAGCTCATTTTCTTACCAAGATTTAGCTGCTTCCCTTTAATAAACTGTCCCCTAATTTGCTGAAAGAGTTTGTTTACAATTTCTAGAGTTCTAAGAAAGTTAATTCCGACTGTTGTGGGCAGTTTTTTTTAAGGCTTTGGGGAGTCGGGAAGATGGCGGAAGGCCAGGTGACCGCATTTTGGGGAGTTCCCTTTGGAGGAGAGAGTTTTCAGCGATCTTTACTTCATCATCTTCACAGTCTTCACCTCACTAACTATACTTAGACATAAAGACCTCTCTTCTCTCTCCATCATGCTAGCCAAGTGGGAGAAGCCCTTTAACCCTGGCCACACGAGGAAGAGCTCCCCATTCCTGGTGGGCGAGAGGACCACTGTGAAGGTGCCCATGATGCACCAGGTGGAAGAGTTTGCTTTTGGAGTGGACCCAAAGCTCAACTGTTCTGTACTGCGGATGGACTACACCCAAGACACCGCAGCCTTCTTTGTCCTCCCTGGCCGGGGCGCGACGAAGCAGCTGGAGCAGGCCTTATCAGCCAGAACACTGAGGAACTGGAGCCACTTACTCCAGAAGAGGTGGGAATCTGTGTCAGTCTCCTGGGGCCTGAGACAGTGCTGGGGCACCTCCAAGGACAGGAGAAAGACCGTGCTAGCAGCTGTTGAATGCCTACTGAGCACCAGCTGCCTCCTGGATGAGGAAACTGAGGTTGTGGTCTTACTTGAATTTCACAATCACCTGATAGATGAAGAGTGCTATCACCCCCTCCACAGATAAGAAAGCAGAGGCTCTAAGAGAGGAGGCCAATTGCCCAAGGCCATGTAGCTAATATGTCCCTGCAACACTATTATGTCACTGTAGCATTTCCATGCTAGAAGAACTCACTGTATCAGCCAATCTGATATTAAATTTCATGAAATGATTCCATAAAAATAACCAACAAAAAAAGCACTCACACTCACCTAGAAAATAATACTATTTACTAATAGTAGTAATACTAGTAATACTAATTCCCAAAAACTGTTGAAAAGATCAAACAAGTTACTATTTATAAAGTGCTTAGAACAGTGCCAGGAAGATCATATGCATTCGATAAGGTGAGCTAATAGTAAGATTATTATTAGTTCTGTGACTATTATGGAGACTATCAAAAGGATGTTAACCATAAGATAAAAAGGAAGGTCAAAGTCTTATGTATAATCTCTTGGCAATATTTTCTTGGCCTTATCGGCACCATTCCCAGGTGCCCGGGGTCTGGGGGAGAGGGACGATGGGATCAGGGTTAACTGTAACTCAAGAAGACAAAGTTCAATGCCCCAGGGGAAGCCCAGTGTGCTGAGTAGCTTCGGAGCAAAGAGAGATTGCTTTCAAGAGAGATCTTCAAAGAAAGATCCGGCTTCAAGGAGGTGGTATATTTAAGTCAGGAGCATAGGTAAGACATGAAGGTACAGATAAGCCATAGAGGCTTGGGAAGGACACTTTCAGTAAAGGAAACAGCACTGGCAAAGGGGCGTAGCTGGAAATCAAGGAACACTGTAGGATGCTTCAGAGGTTTCTCCTCTGACTGCAACCATGGTTGGACAGAGGAGGCAGGACGAGGCCGGGCCAGAGGCTAGTGTGTGGAGAGCAGTAGACAGAGCAGGGAGGAGATGGCCGGGCCAGCGCTGTGGACCACAACAAGAAAGAGAGAGCTGTCCATTGTACTAGATGCCCATCCATGAGGACGTAAGTCTCTACCCAGCACTTCTGTGCTTTAATTTCTGTGACTTATCAAGTGCATGACCTTGGGCAAAGCAATAAAACAATCTTAACATCTTTAAAATGGAAATGAAGCTCATGAGTGTGCCTGGGATGGTGCCGGACACACAGTAAATGCTCAGGAAATGCGGGCTCTTCACTCTTGGTTCAGGGAAACCATTGCAGAGGAAGAAAAAAATTATGCTGAACTTCAGGGCTGTGCTGTCCAACTGCTTGCCCCAGGCAGTTATTTAAATTTAGATGAATTAAAATTAGTAAAACCAATTTTTTTTTTCCCTCATTGGCACTAGCCACATTTAAAGGGCTCGGTAACCACGTGTGACCAGTGGCCAGCCTACTGGTCAGCAAAAACAGGATCTTTCCAACCTTGCAGAAAGTTCTACTGGACTCTGCTGCTTTCAGCACTTAGGAGCATTTGTCTCAGGAGGGGCTGGGGGAGATGGCAGACACACATCCATCAGTGCCTCGTGCCCCCCCCCCCGTCACTGCCACAGGCTCTCTTGCTGGGCCCCGTCTATGCCCTCTCCCTTACTCTATTACGGGGCCCCCTTCCTTCTTATGTATCTACAGAGCCAGACCTGCTCATCCAGGGGACTTTCCTCTAGAGCAACCTGGGTTGGATGTCTGGGATGTGTTGACTGCTTTAGCTGCAACTAGCAAGAGCTGGAGGAAGAACAGAGTCTCCCGAAATGCCATCCAGAAGCAGAGATAGAGACCAAGGGGCTTGCGACCTCACATTGTCCTTTTCCCCGTCTCCACAGGTGGCTAGAGGTCTTCATTCCAAAATTCTCCATTTCTGCCTCCTATGACCTAGAAACCATCCTCCCGAAGATGGGGATCCAGGATGCCTTTGATAAAAATGCTGATTTTGGGGGGATCACAAAGAGAGACTTCCTGCAGCTTTCCAAAGTGAGTTGGTCCCTGAGAACGTTTGTCCGAGCTGGAAGGGCCTATAGCGACCAGCTAATTGAGGCCTCACATCTCAGTGAAAAGGAAACATAGAAGCCAAGAGGCAAAGTGATCTCTCTATGGCAGAAGGAGGGTTGAATTTCAAGGTTACCAGGCCTGTGCTTTATGGCCATCATTCTACTGATACACAGGCAACTTGTATCCCTCTTCCAACAAATGTTCCTGAGATCTAACAACTGTTCCTTGAAAATTAGGCCTCTCCAGGGAAGAGACCTTGAGACCTGTTGCAGATGAGCTTATGACCCCTGGCATTTGGCCTCACCTCCCTGAACCCCGGGGCCTCCCACTGAAGTCAAATTGGTTGCTCATGGGCCATTCATACCCCATAGAAGTGCTGCGTTTGCCCTGCAGGGTTAAAAAGAAAAAGAAAGAGCCAATTTCTACCATGTGGGCTCTTGCACCTCAAAATAGAGATTTCTGATTGTCTTGAAAGAAATCACTGAGTCTGATTCCTACATGGCAACAGTGAACCCAAAGCCCTACATAGCGTCCATCAGCCAGACCCGAGCTGTGAGCCCCCCTTTTAGTGAGAGGGATCCCTCCAGCAGCCCTATGTGTCTGCCCCCTGCTCTAACAAGAGGTCTGGTTCTTGTCTGCATGAGGGTTTCTGATCCCTGACCGAAAAATATATCTTGATAATAGATTAGCACGGTCAGAAGTGGTCCTGGGTCACTACAGGGCACCTTTGTCATTGGTGTCCCTGGAAAGAATGCAAAGGTCCCAATGGAATATGTTGAGCCTGATGGTCATTTTCCTATCATGTATTCATGTACATACATGAACAGTAGCAGCTGTAATTGTCTGGAGTTCTCAGGCCCCCTGAAGCTTGGGAGGACATGAGCCCCTGGTGAAGTCTCTTCCCTAGAAGACCCAGAAGGGACCCACTATGTAATAACACCGCCCTGTGTGTTCCGGGCAGCAATGTAGTCATACCTTGGCAGCTGTACTTGGCCTGATCTCCTTTAATTCACCCCATGACCTTGTGGGAAATGCCCCAGGATGATGACCCTTTCAGAGGTTTGGAAAGTGAATCCAGCAGCCCTAATTAACTTTGGTGACACTAAAGTGGCCAAACTGGGATTCGACCCTAGACTTTGCAGTGCTCATTTGTAACCACTGGACTCCACGTGTGGTGAGTTCACCGTCTCAGGGCAGCTGCACACCCCATACCTGGCATTGGGAGCAGTGAGTTGGAGGCCCCCAAAGGGGGGCATCACCATCCCCAGGCAAAACCCTGAAGCTCAGTGAAGTAGAGATGCTTCGTGGGGACCGCTGACGTCTGCTTTTCCCTTGGCAGGCTGCCCACAAGGCTGTGCTGGACGTCAGCGAGGAGGGCACGGAGGCCGCAGCTGCCACCGCCACCAAGTTCATAGTGCGCTCGAAGGACGGCCCCTCCCGCACCGTCGTCCGCTTCAATCGGTCCTTCCTGCTGCTGCTCATCAACAGAGCCACGGAGGCCATCCTCTTCCTTGGGAAAGTTGAAAATCCCATGAAATTCTAGGTGGAAACCTGCTGACGGCGTGCACGTTGAAAATGCCCAGGAAATAAACCATGTTGTGATGATCCTGGTGTGACTTGAGGACGTGTCTCCTCCTCTTCTGAGGGTCCGTCTGACCCCAGCAGAGCTGCTGGGATGCCCCCCGAGGGCTCGCTCAGTAAAAGTCAGCAGAGATCAGGGTCACAAACCCTCAGTCACTAAGCCTGTTCATCCCCCTGTCGCTGTTCTTCTCTACACATCTTCCCAAGTAACTAGCCTCATGGACGTTTCTGGTGGGCGTGTTCGCATCCCTCAAGGCCCCTGGGAGCAGTCATCTGCAGGGCAGTCACTTGTATGGCAGAGTTATAGGAAAAAGTTAACAAACCTAAAATGAGGATTTGGCCAAGAATGATGCTCCCACATGGCTTCAAGGTCCAAATCTGATCGTGGTTATGGGCAAACTCCCAGTGGCCGGGTTGTCATGATGTGACATTTTAGGGGCCGAGTGGATTCATTCATCCATTCCTTTTCTTATGATTTTACATATTTATTAATTTATTTGACACACACACACACACACACACACACACAGAAAGAGAGAGAGAGAGAGAGAACAAATACGGGGTCAGCAGAGGAAGAGAGAGAAGCAGGGTCTCCACTGAGCAGGGAGCCTGACGTGGTGCTTGATCCCAGGACCCTGAGACCATGACCTGAGCCAAAGGCAGAGGCTTAACTGACTGAGCCCCCCAGCCACTCCTCATTTATCCATTTCAACAAAAACTCACTGAGCACCTCCCTTGTGCTGGGAGTGAGAAGTGAGACAGACGGACAGGGTTCCTGGCCTCTGGGCCTAGACGGGGATGATGGAACCCCATGACAACCACACAACCAACCCAATAAGTAGGTCAGTGATGAAGGCTGTGAAGACATAGAGTAGGTCCTTGCGAGAGGGGAGTGGGACAGAGGAGGGGCTTCTGTGAGCAAAAAGCCTAAGTTAGCAATGAGCAGGCATGCAGGGACAGAAAGAGGGGGCTGGCACGTTGAACCAAGGCCAGACAAGTCCAAGGAGGTCGGCCTCGTTGGCAGGTGTGATGGGGGCTCCACGAAACTCGGTGCGTGTCTCAGACAGGAACACGAAGCCATCGTGTCTGGGTCGTGACGACCTCTGTGAGGGGCGGCCGAGGCTCTCCCGCCAGGCTTCATCAGGACTGGCTGCCTTCCCGGCTCTGATGTTCTCTCTCTCACACACACACTACAGCCCTCTGGGGGCCCAGCCTCACCACATGGTTTGGCAGTCCACGGCAGGACCAGGCAAAGACCACCCCACCATCCCTCCCTGCTCTCTGTCACACAGGCTGACCTGGCTCCTTCTGCTTCCCCTTTCATTACCAAGGGCCTCCCCTGCAGCCTCTGCTGGAGCCCCATCCCCGGCGCTCAGATCCAGAGATTCCTTTTGGGGGGCACTACTGATCCACATCATCTAACATGCCAGGGCCCTCACACTGGCTTTCCTGAGCCCTTTTATCCAGGAAGAGACCAAACAGAAGGGGGGGTTACACTGGATAGCTGGAGAGGAGCTTCAGGGGACCCCTGACCCCCACGCTCCCACATTCTTTTACAAACAGGAGAACAGAGAGCAGAAGCAACTAGTCCAGGCCACAGGGGCTCCCTGGGCAGAATCAGAACCAGGACCAAAGTACTAGGGTCTCCAATGCTGACTTTCACCACGATTGCCATATGCACCATGATCTGCCCATGGGCCTGCTGGGAAATCACCATGCAGAGCCGATGCTGGGTGGGACCCGGCTCCATGCACACACAGCGTGGGGACCCTACGATGGCACGCACAGGTGGCTGGCATGAAGGTCTGGGGAAGGGCATTTTTGCTGTGCAGGCCTACTAGTTCTACTATCGGGAGCCGTGACTAGTCAGGGGTGGCCCTCCTCCCGCACCCAGCCTTGCCCCCAGGTGGCCCATGACAGTGAAAGTCAGGCTCTGCAACTTTCCAGAGCTCGTTCAGACTTGTATTAGCAAGAAGACGCCAGAATGGTCCTAAAACGGATTTTGCCAGCTTGGTGAGCTTGCAGTTCTCTATTTTGTTTGTGTTTTTGTTTGTGTTTTTGTTTTTGTTTTGTTTTGTTTTGGTTTGGTTTGGTTTGGTTTGGTTTTCAGATGCCTGCCCCTGGCCTTAGTTCTTAAACATGTGCGGGAATTGTTTTAATCAGAGATGGTCAGATGGGGACACAGAAACCACTGCCTTTAAAAGAAAGGTGTGACTTCTGATTCCCAAGAAGAGAAGGCACGTCTGCTGTACGGAGTCTCATGGGGCCGCACCGGCAGGCAGGAGCAAGAGGAAAGCATGGAAAAGAGCCTTTCTTGCCTTTCTTACTGTGGGGGGGGGGCGTTAGATGAGGACACAGATGTTGAGGTTACAGTTGGGAGATTTGTGATGGGATTTTCTTTGCTGGGGGAAACACAGTCGTCCTGTAAATGGCAAAAGCTTCAGGCCTTAATCTGCCCCGTAATTTAAAGACATTGGTCCAGGATCTTCAGAATATTCAGGCATGATTTTTATAGAATCACATCAAGGGTTCCCTCAGGGCAGAAGCGACCATGTTCTATAGTCAGATTCAGAGAACTTTCCCATCAGAGCCAGGTGACAAAACCCCCTATACGCATCTAATGAGACAAAAAAATGGGCTTAGAATCCTGTATCTGGGGACCATTCACATAAGGATAGAGTTTCTAGCCAATCCATACGTCTAACACACCAGTCGTTTCATTGCTGGAAAATCACTTTTTAAAGAATCATCTGTTAGTCTTATTAGTGTTGATTCCTAATCTAGTATTCCAGATCAACCTATGTTGACTCTAGCTAGCTAGAGCTTGTAGGGACCCCCCTCTGGAGTATTTTAAATATTAAGTATCCTCCACCCCTACCGCATGTGTATTCCTGACCCATGAGCTTCTTAACTCACTGCCCCTTAGAATGTCAAAAGCAATAATCAGCACTTTCTTCATGTCTGTGCTGGAGTACTTTAAAGTGCTTCAGAATCAATATGTTGGCAGAGCACCGAGCACCCAGCAGGCATCTCGGTTTTCCAGGTGGGCCTTTCTCCTCCACCTGCCCAGTCACCTGCCAGTGACTCCATGTGCTCCAGTTCAGGTGACTCCAGTTCAAGTGAACTGAGCTGGGGCTTGGGCTACAAGGAGAGGGAGATATTGCCAGTGTGACACTTCAACACAGAACTTCACCAAATTTCAAGACCAGTAAATGAAGCTATTGATGTGGTCAGAAGTTCTCACTTGGTCTCCAGCTCCAAGAAAGTCCCCTGAGTGTAGTACAGTCACCCCAACTGGTGGCATTGCCCCCAGGGGAATGGCGGCCACCCTCCTGCCAAGGCAGGCAGAAGCTGCTGCAGGGGGATGTGGCACCAGGGACCTCACATACACGATGGTCCCACGGCTTGGTGACAGAGGGTACAAGGGACAGAGCTCAGGAAAGAGGATTTCACAAAGTTTCCAGGTCCAGAAGCCCAGCTCCACCATCACATAACCGTGGGACCTTCAGACCTTCTGTGCCTTAGGGAAACTCTTCATGCTGCTCTCTTCTCCTGGAAAAACTTGCAGCTCCTGCGTCATGGATTGTCCTGGGAGTAAACACACAGAAAAGTGCTTAGGACAATGCCCTAATGAATTGTTGGTATCCAGTAAATGCTAACTGTAATGCCATTGTGTTTCTTGTTATTCATATTGGAAATCTTTCCAAAAGGGGGCGTTCCTTTCTAGCTCATTTCCCAGCGAAGCGCTGGGAAGAAAATGCACGCATTTGGACAGAATGTTCCCCACCACCCACCCTGCCCCCCGAAACCTCTCTTCCACTGCGTGGCCAACATCTTCTATCCCACGCATCTCAGAACTGTGGAATGGAAGCCCCCATTTCGTTCCCTGGGGTACGTCTGATCCCTGGTACCAACACACTCCCCGCCCATCAGCTCGTTCGATCCCACGCAAAATATGTTCAGAGGCCCAGCGTTAAAGTGACACACCACAGTGCCTGTTTATTCATAATTGTCAAAAAGTAAAATCTCCCTGTGCCAGGGCACTTAAAATAAGATGCTGACATTGTAATTCTTGGTAACTAATCTAATTACCATATAGCATTACACACTTACAAAGTCAAGAGGTACATTTAAAGAAGTTTTAGAAGATTTTACGCATAAAAATTTATCCACTGCCCATTTAGTCCAGAGTCTATTCCCAAAGAGAGGAGATCTCTGGTCAGGTAGCTGTGGTGTTAGGTGGATGTGGGTGTGAATCCCAGCTCTGCTCCCCACCAGCTGTGTGACTATGGATAAGTTACTGAACCTCTCTGGGCCTGGAGCCACACCTCTAAAATGGAGCCAGTAATAGTAATACCTGCCTGGTGGGATTGTTGTGAGAAGGTTAAATGCAACACAGCGCCCAGTACATGGTGCCATTACTGGTCTACATGACCCCAGGCCCAACATCTTTCCAACAAAGCCTGCTACCACTGCTCATCTTTTTTTTTTAAACAGCTTTATCAAGCTAATAATTTGCATGCCATAAAATCCACCCATTGTCCATGTATAATTTCATGGTGTTTAGGAAATTCAGCCTCACACCAACCCAGTTTTAGAGCACTTCCCATACCAAAACCTGTCCTCAAGGTCATTTTCAGTCTCTCCTATTCTCTCAGCCCCAGGCAACTGCTGATTGGGCCTCTCTCTAAAAGTTTACCTTTTCTGGGCCTCTCCTAGAAATAGAGTCCAACAGTATGCAGTCTTGTGGGTGGCTTCTCTCTCTCATTATAATGCATCAAAGTCTATCCATGCTGAACAGGTGTCAGGGGTCTGCATTCCAACCTGCACTGAGCGAGGGTTCCGGTGTCTCCATGTCCTTGCCAACACTTGGTATTTTCTGTCTTGTTTATTGAAACCTTTCTAACGGGTGTGTACTGTTATGTCATGTGGGTTTAATTTGCGTTTCCATGTGCTTATTGGCCATTCACCTACGTCCCCATTGGTGAAATGTCAGTTGGAGTATTTTGCCCACTCTTAAATTGGGTTTTTGGTCTTATTATTATTATTATTGATCTGCTATGAGGTCTTTGCTAAATTCAGTATCTAGGGATACTCAAAGGCAGTTTCTATTGATTTCTCCTGAGTAAGTGTCATGCTTTCTGGTTTCTTTATACGTCTCATGATTCTTTCTTGAGTGCTGGACATTTTAGAAAATATGTTATAGTAATGCTGGAGTCTGAATCTTCCCCCTGGGGATTTGGGGTTTTGTGTGTTTATGCAGTAATTTGCGTGGACTGAATCTATAAAACATGTTTCCCCTGCAACTTCTGGCCACTGGTGTTTCTTGTTTTTCCTTTACTTATTTTATGTATAATAAGCTTTGTGATTATATTGCTTATTGTTCAGTCACGTATTGATAAGAAACTATGCTCAAACACCTTGAGCCAATAAAGCTTCCACTTGCCGCTAATGGGTCTGTCTGTGGGCTGATGAGCCCATTCAAACCTCAGGCAGTTCTCAAGTACCACCCAGGTTTGCCTTTCTACTCTTCTCTCTTGCTTCTCCATGGACCAGAGAGATGTTGGCAGCTTGCACCTGCTCCAGTCTCTTTTGTATGCATGCAGAGCCTCCCTTTTGCTTGGGATATGCAGAGGGCTCATCAGGCCCCCTAGACCGACCACACTTCTTGAGCCTCCCTGTTTAACCCCCTGCTACTTCACTGGCCTATTTATTGCCCCCAAACCCAAGCACAGACTATCCAAACCACTGCTTTCCACAATCCCACCTCCCTGCACACACCCACCTCTTGCCACTGAGATCGTCACTTAGACAAGACTCTAAATCAGGTGAGTTGGTTGTGTTCTGGTTTGACCACCCACCAGCAACACCCGGTCAGGAGGAAGCATCCCTGGACAAAAATGTCACAGACTCACCCTGGGCTTCCCCGAAGTTTACTACTTTTCATGAATGAATGTTTCTCTGTTTGTCATAGGCCTTTGGTAGATTCATAGATTACTAGAGCACAGAAAGGGTTGTTTCAAGTATTGTGTAGCTTTTTAATTGCTACTAAGGAGAATATTTGCCAGTGGTTTCTCTCCATCATGCCAGAAGTAAATTCCTTCTAGATTTGGAATAACCCTACATATACAGCCTCGACCCTCCCCCTAATTCCCACGCAACTCCACCCCACCCTACCACCTATAATTTCCTCTTCAGATTTCCCTGAGGATATGTAAACTCCTGCCTGTCTTTTAAAGACCTACCTGCTCCTGATGGTCCTAGGTCATTCACTGGGTCCTTCTCTTCCCTTTCACAGCTCCTTCCTGGGAATGTATACTCTTCCTGACTAATCACATGGGCCCCACCATCTTTTCACATGTGAGTTTCTTTCTCTAAACCAAGAGCCCCTTAGAACCAGGGATTCTCTTCAAGGTGGAGGCGAGGCCTTGAGCATTTTGATAGCTCATTAGCTGGGCCAGATCATGGCTCATGGGAGGGGTTAAGTGGATGTTTGCCAAATCCCTGCCTGAGCAAATCCATGACCAGTAACACAAATGACCATTACCTAGCTCATTGTCTCACTGGGACTGATGTGCACAGACAAATAACATGAATGGTTCAGTTGTTGTTTGCTTTGGACAGTATTTGAACATGAACTGTTGGTCGTTAATATTAACTTGGGTTTATCCATATCGCTACCTCCATGGCAGTATAAATAAGGCGCAAGCGGATATAATGAGCTCATGGCAACAGCAGCTCCTCTGGAAGGTAAGTCACCTTTCTCAGCGCAGAGTTGGTTCCACCTGAGTGTGTGTTTCATTGCTCTTTTTTGCTGTGTTTTAGGTAGTATTTGCCTTAGGGAATATGATGGAAAATCTAATTTGATAAGTCTGTGTGTGTATTTTCTAGAATCTCCTCCATGCTCTATTTTCCCCACCCATGGCCCCCTCTCCCCCATGGCCCCCCTCAACCACAGTGCCCTCCACCTCTTACTGCTGCTTCCTCCACTCAGAACAGGTGGATGGAGGGGGCAGGGAAGGAGGGGAGTTGCTGGGGGAAGGATGGGTGTAGGGCAGGGGGAGGCAGGGGCCATTGCTAGGGGGCTGGAGGGGATAATAAGGGCAAGGGAAGCCTTTTCAGGGCTAAGAGTCTGGTTGAAAGGAACCAAGGTCTACGGAGCTTCTCAGTCACCTGAAGAATTTGTACTCCATTCCTTGAAACTCATGGAGGGCTAGGAAGATGGAATGAAGATCTATACTTCAGTGAGCCCACCTCGGCTGCAAAGTAGCTGGAAGGATCAGTGGAGTGCAAGACTGAGAACTAAGAGATGCTATTTTAGTCAGCTTGGGCCACCATAACAAAATACCACAGACTGGGGGTTGCGGAGCTTAGACTACAGACATTTATTTTCTCACAGCTCTCAAGCTGGAAATCTGAGGTTGGGTTCTGGTGAGATCCCTCTCCCTGGTTTGCAGGTGACGATCTTCTGGCAATGTCCCCATGGGACCTCATCTTTGCAGGTACACACACAGGGTTAAGGGCAAGGGAGACCCAATGCTCTGGTTTCTCTTCTTACAGGTGTACTAACCTAAGGCCATATATAAGGGACCATCATGACCTTGTATGACCCTAATTCCTTCCCATAAGCCCTCTCTCCAGATACCATTACATTGGGTAGTAGGGCTTCAACATAGGAATTTTGAGGAACACAAATCTTCATCCACAACAAATGCTATTTTGGTGGCCATGAGAAGAGATGTCATGGAGATGGCTCACCAGATACATGCAGAGGAGTGGACCCTGTGCACAGAGCTGTGTCAGGAGCTGTAGGAAAACCAGGCAGGAAGACGGCACCCTGCTCTAAAGAGGTTGAAATGAACACAAACTCAGAGCATAGTTCACATCCTTTCTCTTCTCATTGGGTGTGCCAGAAATTCCACCACTAGCACACCCTTCAGATTCCAGGCCTGACTTCTGGTCCCAGTCAATTGGGGTGGGGACATCTGGGGAAAGAGAGATTTTTTCACCAACAGTGGGATGGGGCAGTAGCTGTAAGGACTGGGAGGGCCCTCGGGAGGCAGCCAGATAGCCTGAGAGGACCTTGTCAGGCCCTTTGTTCAGCTCAAGGCCCAGTCACCTGAACACCACCCTGGCTTCCTTTTAGAAATCACACCAGGCATCCCTGAAGCCAGATCTGGCCTCCATCTGGACTAGATGGTATTAGTAAGTGCTTTTGACAAGATTGATTTTTTTTCAGGCAAAAATCTAGGTTACCAGCTTCTTCAGCAACATAAAAAAAAATTCTGGCACCAACATTAGCACTCCCATACGGGGAGCACAGCTGGACCTGAGTGGCACCTGCCAGCCTCTGGCCTGAGCACGTCTCTCCCTTTGCCATAGTCCCCAGTGCTCCTTACTACATGATGCTTGCTGGCTTTGTCTGAGTGTATTTCTGGCTAAATCTCTGTAGCATTTGAATCTGCACTCCCTGTTTTATCTCTCTCCTTGGTCCTTCCTTTTCTGCACTTTTCAGGACTTTGTCATGAACCCTGTATTAAGAAGAAGAAGAAGAAGAAGAAGAAGAAGAAGAAGAAGAAGAAGAAGAAGAAGAAGAAGAAGAAGAAGAAGAAGAAGAAGAAGAAGAAGAAGAAGGAGAAGAAGAAGAAGAAGAAGAAAAGAAAGAAGAAAGAAAGAAAGAAAGAAAGAAAGAAAGAAGAAAGAAAGAAAGAAAGAAAGAAAGAAAGAAAGAAAGAAAGAAGAAAGAAAGAAAGAAAGAGAAAGAGATAGAGAGAAAGAAGGGAGCCCCAGTGTAGAGTGCTGCTGCTCAAAATCATAGAATGTCATAGTGACAGGAGGTTCTAGGACCAGGCTGGGGAAGGGACTTGCATTAGGATGGGCGAGAGGCAGAATTAGATCCCTTGTCATCAGATCATTTATCTTTAATTTACCTAAAGTCTTGTTCCAAAATGCTTTTGCCTTTCCTCATTAGCCTTAGTTATTATCCCCCAATGAAGGACTGAAAGTAACCCCAGCGCCCAGGTAATAATGGGCTCTTTCTCAAGCCCTTTAGCATTGAGAACATGTTCCATGGAATGTTCATCCTCTCCACCTCTTCCTTCCAATTAGAGCTCCCTGGATTGCTGCAGAACTGTCCCACAGGAAAATGCACCTGTCTCTCTCTCTGGTCCTCATCCTCTGTGGCCTTCTTAATAGCACCTGCTGTGAAACTAAACAAAGATCCAAATGGAATATTTACCCAGTCTCATCATGGAAAATTTCACCTGTCCACCACAAGGTAGAAGCTGGCAGTAAGAATTTCGCCCACAAATTGTTCAAAACTCTGTTAATGGAGCATCCCAGAAAGAATATCATCTTCTCCCCTATGAGTATCTCTTCTTCCTTGGCCATGCTTTCCCTGGGGACCAGATCCACAACGCTCACCAACCTCCTCGAGGGCCTTGGATTTGACCTCAAGGACATGAGGGTATTGGACATGCACCATGGTTTCCGGAGTGTCATCCAGATGTTGAAGCAGCTAAACAGAGAGGGACACCTGCAGCACAGGGACATGCTCTTTATTGATAGCAACAGGAAGATCAACACCCTGTTTTTGAGGGATGCAGAGGGGATATATGATGTGAAGCCCCAGATGATTAACTTTCGAGACGTGAAAAAGACCAAGAAGCAAATCAACCACTTTATGGCTGAAAAAATGCACAAGGGAATGAAAGAATTTATCACCTCTCTGAACCCTCATACCTTCCTGTTTCTTATAAACTATGTTTTCTTCAAAGGTAAGGTTTTATCAATTCCATGAATTCCTGTTTGGGTAACCTTGGCCTTTGAGTTTCCTGAGAGATTTCAATCAAAAGAAATAATGTAGTTTTGGTGATTCTATCCTATGTCCCATTGACCAGTAGATTCAAAACTTTTCATTGTGCTGTCAAACATTTTTAAATGTTTCCATTCCCAATCCTTTTGGTCATATCATTGGCCAAACTTGAGATATTTTGGAGTAAAATGGAGTAACTCTTGATGGCAGAAGAGGATTCCATGCAGAAGTGTGTGCACCCATGTGCACACAGGTGTTTGTTCTTCTGATGAAAATTCTCCCTCCTTGAATAAGTTAAACAATCTAAGCAGATTTCTTTGTCATAAGACTTCTCAGAACTCTTCAATTATCTTATTTAAATTCAATTAATTGACATGTAGCATATCATTAGTTGCATCATAGAGTTCAGTTATTCATCAGTTGCGTATTGGAACTCTTAATCCACTAAAATGCAGTGGGAATTTCCAAAGAAAGGGTGTTGTGATCATTGTTTCCCAAATTATTTGATAACAAAATCCTTTCTTGCTGTTATAGTTCCAGAGGCAGGCAGTATTTGGGGATACATCATTTGAGGAATACAGATTTAAAGAAATCCTATGATGAATATTTTCCATGTTTGCCTTTCTTTCCTTTGCATCCATCTAGAAATTTAAATATTCTGTTCACGGAGGTTCCGATATCATTGTGGGAGCTGCTCCCTTCTTGCTTCTGGGGTCCCCAGATATGTGGGTGCTGATGCCTTCTTCAACAAGTCACTCTGAATTTCTCATTCCTGATTGTCCTAGGCATTTGGAAAATGGCTTTTCATACCAACATCATGCCCAAGGAGGACTTCTTTGTGGATGAGCACACCACAGTGCAGGTGGACATGATGTGGAAGAAGGAACACATGATTTATAGCCGATCAGAGAAGCTATTTGCTACAATGGTTAAAATTCCTTTCATTGGAAACATGTCCATAGTCCTCATTCTCCCAGATGTAGGACAGCCTGACTCTACTATAAAAAAAATGGTTGTTCGAAGAGCTAAACTTCTGAAATCAGGTGGCATGAGGTATGCTACTCGGGAGGGACAGTCTAGATTCACATTGAAATTTTGCTCAGATCTTGCTTTCTCTGTGCAAAAGCCTTTTTTCAGGGGAACTAAGTATTTGCTTATTTCCTAGCATGTTTGTGGAAAATGAAATAAGCTAAGCAGGAAAAATGGTGGCTTGGCTTCCATTATCAGCTGGATGCCTCTTCAACTGTCTAAATTATGGTTCTTCTTCTTACATCTATCAAAACCCCACTCCATACAAGCTCAAGGGGGTAAAAAAAAGATGTATTGGATGTATCCCTAGGGAATAAGCACAGCTAGAAGTCACTAGGAATGGACAGAGGACAGCAACATCATTGGGAACTCCATCTCCCTGATGTCATTTGTCCTTGCTCATCACCTCTCTGGCTCAGCAACCAGCTGGTTTACTCACCCAACACATATATCCTGAGCATTTGTTCCATGCCAAACACTGCTCAGTGCTGGGAATACAATGGTTGCCACACAAGTCTCTGCCACTATGGAATTTCAGGTCTAGTGGGAGAGGCAGTAAGTCAACTAATAAACGTATAAATTCAAATTGCAGTAAAACTATGGAAAAAATGAACAGATGATAGACTAGAGGATTCAGAAGTAGAATATTAATTGAGGATCCTAATTAGGTATGGTGATCAGGGAATTATCCTAAGAGGTAAATTTCAAGCTGAGCCCATGGTGGACAGACTTGGCTCTCTTCCACTCAAGCAAATGCTCCACTCCAGAGTCAGTCTAACACATTTATGTTCCAATGACATATTCCTGGAATGGAGAATTCAACTGATCCAGCTTAGGTATGGTGTCCACCATGGTCCAATCAAGTGTGGACAAATTACCTAACGAAGGCATGATTTCCAATGGCCCACTGATCCTGGCAAGGGCAGGGGCAGTCTTCAGGCAATAAATATGTAGACTGGGGGAAAAAAAATCTCCAAATAGTGTTCTCACTATGCCACATAGGAGCACAAGCTAGTGCCTGTGCAACATCTGCTGTGGTTGAGGGCCACAGCAGAGATCATCTACCACAGCTGTACTTCACACAATGTCAAGGTTGGGACAAGGGGCACCCCAGTAGAGGAACCCAACTGAGTGGGTTACAATCCATTCTGAAGCTCAATATCACATGGAAACAGGCAAAAACTGTATTGGTCTATGAGCAACACAAAGTTCTGGGTGGGGGGGCACTGGGCACTAGACCTGCACTGTATTTTAGGTCATTGCCCAATTAAATCCCTGCTTATTGTTGGAGGGTTGGAAGGACTCAGGATCCCCTGGCCCTACCCTCATCTTCTCTTGGCTCAGGAGACTGTGGGGAGGGGGGTATAGCTTGAATAAGAAGGTGTATTTTAGGCAAGTGCTTGGTCTGGAAATGCACAGTTCCAGCTCATGCTCCAGCACCGTCAACCTCTCCCCACGCAAGCACCTGTGCCTCACCCTTTCTTAACTCTCCCTTGGAAGAGGCCTGAAAACAAAAGCAAGGTGCTTCCCCTGGACCTAGGAAACAGACGTGTTCAGGTTCCTTGCGGTTTTCACTCCTAACAGATGGGTGCACTTAATTATGCCCAAATTCAAGATCTCCTCCAAGATAAACTTGAAAAAAATTCTTCCCAAGATGGGCATCAGCCGTGTGTTTACTACAGCAGCAAACTTCTCCGGCATCACAGCGGAGGGGTTCCCAGCTATTTCTGAGGTGAGTAGAGCAACTTTTAGAGTTTCTGCTTTATTCACAACGGTTCTGAATGAAAAACTATTTTTAAAAATAGTTATAAATCTTAGGTCCATTGCTTTTGGGGTTCTTTAGGTCATTCAGACATTCATAAGCAATTACATCACGCCCTTTTGGAGGCTCTTGGGTAAAGTCATGAATAAGCCAAAGTCTTTCCCTCATAAGATGTTCCATTCATCTGACGGGGTCAGACAGTGAACATGCCAACAAATAGATATGTCCCATGTCAACCAGTGATATGTCCTACAAAGGCAGGAAATAGAAGAAGCTGAACCAGCCTGCTGGGGGGCAATGGGCCAGCTTGGTGTGGGCTGGCCAGGAAAGTCTCTGGGCTGGGCTGGTCTTCATGCAGAGGCCTGAAGAAGGAAAGAAGAGAGAAAGGAGCACATCAAGGAGACGCGTGTTCAAGTGCACCCTGAGGGGGACGTGGACTTGACATTCTTGAGGAGCCCCAAGGAGCCCACACAGCTAGCATCATGTGTGAAACCAGGAGAGGTGGCTGGTGAAGTCCTGTTTTCTGACCTTCATGGGCCAGGGGCTGTTCTGACTGACATGGGAGACCACCGAGGCTGACACGCACTGGTGTGTTTTTTTTTTAAATCGATGCTCGGTGGTGTGGAGGAAGTGTGGCCGATAACCCAGGTGAGGGGTAAACCTGGTTTGACAGGGCGTTGGTGGGAGGGTTAGTGATCATGAGGAGACCCTGTGTAACTTTTGAAGACAGAGCTGGGGTACAGGGAAGGAAGAGTGAGAGAGACCAGCTCTGTAGCTGGAGCCCGGACCATACTGAAGCTAGCCTGAGATAGGAAAGATGGAGGGGCAGTGGCAGGAGTTGGGGGGTTCTGGATGAGCAAGCCAGGACTGGCTCTGGCAGCTGGAGATGCTGCAAGACATCCAGATGCCATGGAGCATGTGTGGGCACAGGGCGCTGCCTCTGATTAATCTACCAACGTCATAGACCAGCTGGCTGCTTGGTGGCTGCCCCATAACAAACTGCCCAGGACATGCCTAGGGATCATAATCCCTCATCGCCGTACAGCACTGGATAGATTACAAAGCAGTCTTTCAGGGTTCTCTCACCTGAGTCTCCCAGTGACCGTGGGGAGGGGACAGGGTCTGCTCTCTGAGGGAGGAGTGAGCTGTCACTCATGGAGGACACTGGATGGAGTTCCCAGGGCCAGGCCCCCACTGAGATGCAGCTCTTCTGGGGTCACAGCTCTCCCTACTCACAGGTACACACTGAGTGCGAGGGGTCGGGCTGGGCTGAGGGAGGCTGTGTCCTTCACAGTACAGGAGCAAGGTCACCACGTGCTGGACAGGGCCTCCTAAAGATCAGAGAGGCAGACACCTGTGTTCTGGCACAAGCACTTCCACAGGGACAGAAAAGTGTCCGTGCTGGGATAAAGACAGGAAACACCAGCCCCTCCCTCCCTCCTTGTCTCTCTACCACATCCTTCTTGAAAGCATTTGAGAGGCCCACCCTTAGAGATGCTATGGGACCTTTTCCTAAGCCTCAGACCACCCATCTTCCCTCTGAGCTCTATTCCCCTTTCCCCTAATTTAAACACCTAAACTCCTCGAACTTTCTGCCTGCACTGGGGGAAACAGAACTCAGCAGTCAGTGTGAAGCCCTTCCAGAGGCATCTGGATCCAAACACTGAGAGTCTTGGGTGGTTCTCCAGAAATGGGAGCCAGCGTTCCCCCCACCATGTCCAGAGCTGAAACAAGACCTACTTCTCCCCAGGTGATACATGAAGCCACAATGGAGGTGAGCGAGGAAGGCAAGATGGACATCCCCAAGGACATGGACTCCAGCAACACCATCCCCGGTCACGCACGTACAACAGCCCCCTTGGTTGTGAAATTCAACAGACCCTTCTTCTTTTCTGTGGAGGACTGGATGACTCAACGAGCAATCCTCATGGGCAAAGTCTTCAACCCCATAGCTGAGTAGAGAGGGGGGCAGGCTCTGCAGAGCTGAGGGATTCAGCTACTCCTGTATAAAGTGAATAAAGTTCACTGCTATTGAACCAAAAGTAGCTAGATCTGAGATGTGTGGGCTGACAATGGAGTTGGGTTGGGTCATTGCTGATCTTCTACCCTGGGAACAGGGCAGAATAAGGAGAGGTGGGGGAACCTGCTAGGGACACTTGGACAGGTGTACCTTCTGTCCTGAAAAAGGATAGATACGTGCAGGGAAGTGATTCTGAGGGGCATGAGCTGGGGGTGAGAGGGTCTCTTCAGTGCAGAGCTGTCTCGTTGGCCTCGCTTCCTGCCCATTTGGCAGTCAGAGCCTATACACTCACCCACATGACAGGAGCCATATAACCCGCCAGACAGCCCCGGGCAGAAAGCTGGGTGGGCAGAAGCAGGGTCCTGCCACAGAGGGGAGCACCCACAAACCCCTTAGTGGGCCTCTGTGCGTCCTCCCAGGTCTAAGGGGAAATAGGGTACCTAGGAAGGCAGAGGCCCCAAAATATTTTGGCAGCACCTTCTTTGTCCAGACCCCTTGTAAGAAAGTTGTTATTGCCCCATGGGATAAAAAAGAACATGGATGAGGTGGGAAGAGCCAGGAGGATGGTCATGCACAGAGTGTGTGTGTGTGTGTGTGTGTGTGTGTGTGTGTGTGTGTGTGTAGGAGAGGCTGGGATTCAACCTTGGAATCAGCTCATCATTAGAGTCAGGATCAAGCCTCTCCTGGCTTCTCCAATGAAGGCACCACAGGTTGGGGTACTGAGGTCTGTGAGTTGGCTCAGCTCCCAGGGATACCAGGGAAGCTGGGCTTTGTGCAGCCTATGGATCACTGCACACTCTCCTTTGGCATGTGGGACATCAGGCCCCTACCATTCTCCATACTCACCCTTCAGCATATGGGGCATTAGGACTGAACAGTATCCATGAACACCCTTCAGCACGAGGGACACTGCGCTCCCACTGACCTCCATTGGACGCCATCTACTCCGTGGAACATAAGGCCCTCAGCACACCCTCTCTGCTTTTGCCATGGATTTGCTTGGACCTAAAACATGCACAGGTGAGGATCTCTAGGCCTCCCTCTATCTGGTTATGCCAGGGACACCACTTGCTCTGCATTTTCTGGAACAATCTACCTTATTGCTCTTCTCTCAAGAGAGCGTCTTGTGCCAGGGTCTAGCATAGAATCCAAAATGTGAGACTCCCAGAATTGATTCTTCTTCCCTTAGCATGTGAAAAGTGACTGCAAAAGCCAAGTAATTTATGTGCAAGCCAAGAGTGAACCGGAGTCCTACTAGATAAGGGGAAAAAAACAAAAAAAAAAACCTCTGGCCATATATTTCAATGGTCCTGTTTATTCATAGTGCAAATGTGTCCTTACAAAACACGCAGAAGGTTCTCAATACTGTTCTAGATCCAGAGGTAGGGTGTCAAATGTTGGTGGGTGTAGCAGACCCCATCAATGCCTGGCCAAATGTCCTTGACCTTCACCTTTCCAGACCACACAGATGGAGCCCCACCTGGAGCTCCCCACCTGGAGCTCCCCACCTGGAGCTTTCTCCTGCCTTAGACACCAGACAGGCCGAGGGCACCTCCAGCCCCACCCACTGCAGAAGCAGACTCAGTCTCCTTGGGGCCTTCATGTCTGGGAAGTGCCTCTTGATTGGAGCCACTGTGCCAACCTGGACGAGCTTTTATTTGGCTTTATGCATATGATGAAATAATTCTACTTTCTAATAACGTTTGGTTGTTAATCATATAATAAGATACATGTTGTTTGTGAGAAATTGAAAGAATACAAAATCTACAAAGAAAATAGAAGTCACCTCGAGGTGACTTCCATCGTCAAAATTTCACTCACAAGAAATATTCAATTAACTCTATGTTTTGTTCTAGATCTTGGGTGATTCACGGTGAACAAGAGTCAGTGGTCCTTTTTATGGGGATTCAAAACAGCAGGAGAGAATATTTTGCTCTGTGTTCTAATTTCCTTCAGTTTTTTCTTTTTCTGTACATGGATGGTATTTATTTAAAATATCAGAAAAATATGGGAATGGTAAAGAATCAGTAAAACACTGGAACCTCACCACCCACTGTGTGAGCAGGTAATTTAACCTCACAGAGCCTCAGTGCCCCGTCTGTAAAGTGGGGATGACTGTGCCTTGCTTACATTCTTTCTCTGTCCAGTTTTACTGAGAAAGAACTCACACACATCACTGTATGCATTCAAAGTACACAGCAAGGCGGTGCGGGGCAACGTGTTGTGAAATAATGATCATGACAGGTTGGGTCAACATCTCTCGGTCTTGTTGCTATCAGGAAAGAACAATGTTCAGATAGCAGGAAACATCAGCGATGGGTCATCAGCAACCACATCACGACATCTGTCATTGTCATCAGGACTGGAATATCCTCGAAAGGAGCGGGGTCCAGAATCACGTTCTACTCGGCTTGTAAGACTGGCAGGCAGGACAGATCCTTCCAAATAGAAGCGGTCCCTTCCTGGTGGCTGCACATTGCCTTTGACCAGTTCCAGAAACTGGCCTGACAAATATTGACCGGGCTGCCCTGATCTTCAAACACCATTTCCTGAGGGTAAGAGGCCACGAAGTGCTGAAGATCTGGGGCCCCTGGCCCAGGGAGCTTTCTGTGAGTATCACGCTTATGCCTGAAGTAGAAGTGGGGGTGGGGGTGCTCCTCTCTCGCTCTTTCTCCCTCCTTCTCTCTCTTTCTCTCTTTCCCTCTCTTTGTCTCTGTTTCTCCTGTCTCCCCTTCTCTCCCTCTCTGTCTCTCCACTCTCTTTCTCTCTCCTTCCTTTTTTCCCCTCTTTCTCTCTCTCTCTGTATCTCCTTCTCTCTCTCCCTTTCTCTTTCTCCCTCCCTCTCTCTTCCTTCTCTTTCTCCCTCCCTCCCTCTCTCTGTCTTTGGCAGCAAGGATGGGAGAAATATAGGAAGAGAGAGAGCAAGAGAGATCTCTCATCTGGATGAGTCCCCAGATGGAAAAATGCCACAATAAACCATTTCTAAGGCTTTAAGTGGGAACTTCAGGTTTTAAATAAACTTTCATGGAAAGTCTGGCCAGCAAAAACGTTGAGAGAGGAACTCTCAGGATTCCTGGTGGTTAGACAAGAAAATGGAACAACAAAACCCAAAGCAAAATAACAGCATTGCCATGAAAAATTTACCTGAGACATGGCTGTAGCAGAAGGCTCACACGTTAGGGGCCCTTGTCTGGAGTCTGAATCACCCTCCTGCCACTTAATAGGTGCTGATCTTGATCCTGAGTCCAGTTTCCCTATAGGCACCACAAGCGTACTAATCCCTGTGTCTTAAGGTTCTCACAGGGATTCAATCAAGGGACATGAATCAACTATCCCTCAACAAAGGCTCTGGCATTTTTGCAAGACCATTCTTCTCTGCATGTGATGGCTCTGGCATTTCAAGAGCTTTCTGTCTTCCACCAAACTCCAGGAGCACCCTCTGCCCAGTCTCTGAACTGATCCCAAATCCCATTCCCCTGACTTTGAGAACACATCTGGCTGGGAGCCTGCAAAACAATGGATCTAATATCTCTGCACAAAGTAAACAATATGTGGGAATATTATCATTAATTAATGGAGTTCTTAGTTTTCCTCTGGGGTTTCAAGAAAGAAAGAAAGAAAGAAAGAAAGAAAGAAAGAAAGAGAGAGAGAGAGAGAGAGAGAGAGGGAGAGAGAGAAAAGAAAGAAAGAAAAATAAGAAAGAAAAGGAAAGAAAGAAAGAAAAAGAAAGAAAGAAAGAAAGAAAGAAAGAAAGAAAGAAAGAAAGAAAGAAAGAAAGAAAGAAAGAAAGAATTTGATTGTAATTACACTGGAACTCTGTAGAAAGGGGTGGAAATTCACATTGCATGATTCCTATGGGTCAAGTGCCTTCCACACCATATACCTTGCGATCCTTAAGTGCTCCCGCCCTCAGAAGGTTGACATTATCCTTTGCAAAAGGGGCCTCTGCGGGTCAGAGAGTTTCCTTTGCCCACATCACACAAGGAAATATTGAGAAGTCTAATTCAAACCCAAACCTTCTGACTTCCATCCTCTGGGAAAGAAGCCTTCTGCAAGTCTGGGAGTCATTGGGATTTCAGAAGGATAAACATGTGTGTTCAATGGGATAAAAAGAATAAACCCAAACTAGTTTTATTACAGCTGTGTTTCTGATTTTCCCCAGGAGCAGACCAATTTCTAAATTGTTCTGCTTCCCAACGTGGATGGAATCTGTCGTTAGGGGAGCCCACCAGAGCTCTGAGAGAGGGAGGAAGGACGTGGCCTTGGGAAACAGCCCACAGTACTTTGCTCAGCAAACTGTTTCCCCATAACTGATAAGCAGGCTGTATTCATCCCTCCCAACAACTGGCCTGTAGGGTTTCTCAGCCCAGGGTGCCATGAACTCTCTACAAAATGTGAATTCTCCCACACCACCATGGCATCTGCAATTGTGCCAGAGGTCATTGGTTTGGGCAAAAGGTGCCAATTAAGACACAAATGTTATCAAGACAGATGAACGGCGAGGATAGGGTGGTCAGCTGTGGAGCAGTCAGTTCTGAAGGAAGCGAGGGGACGGTGCTCTGCTTACAGGGGACATCAAGGTGTGGGGGAGTCCCTGAGGCCATGTGACAGTGCGCGCTGGGTGAGGATGTGCGGAGGGGTGTGTGTGGAGATCCTGAAGGGGACAGGAGTGCTAGACCCAGGCCAGAGTGAGCAGAGGTAAGCCCCATCTACACTGCAGTTCCGTCTAGAGCTGGAACTGCCTTCCTTGCCCTGAGGAGGGAGTCTCCCACTCTTGCCGCGGTTGGACTCCCTAGAGGTAGAAGGCCTCCCTAAAGTACTAGAGAGATGGGATTCATTCCCTAGGGCTGCCCCAACAAAGTACCACAACCTGGGTAGTTTCAATGACAGAAATGGTTTGTCCTGCGGTCCTGAAGGCCAAAAGGCAGAGACCTGGGTGCCGGGGGTGGGGTTCGTTCCTTCTGAGGCTGGGCGGGAGAACCAGACCGTTCCCTGAGCTGCTGGGGTTTGTTGGCAGTCTCTGGCCAGCATCCTTGGTTCTAGAAGCAACCCCCTCTGCCTTTGTCTTCACAGCGTGTTCTCCCTGTGTGTGTGTCTGTACCCAAATGTCCCCCTTGTAGAAGGACACCGGTCCTATTCATTAGGGGCCATCTAATGACTTGGTCTTAACCAATTACACCTCAAACACTCCATTTCCACACAAACATTCCGAGATACTGGAGATTTGAGCTTCAGCACATGAATTTGGGATGTATGCAATTCAACCCATGACAGACATCTTTCCTGGGTCTCTGCATCAATTAGGATACCGGTTTCAGCTGCTGTGTGTGACAAGGGGTGCTTAGGATGACAAGTCTGATGGAGACAGAGCTGATCCGTCCTCCCAGGCTCCATGCAGCCCTTGTGCACGGCCCCCATCCACGAGACCCCATGACTCATCATCACCTCAACACTCAAGCTAATGAAAAACCAGAAGAGGAGAGGGCACTCCCCTTTCTTGGAGGACCTGACCCAGGAGCCGCACACACCGTCCTCTCCCCTTCAGTTGGCCAGAGTGACTGGAATGGCCACACCTGGGTACTAGCAAGGCCCAGCCTCGCTCACTATCGCAGTGTCCTGAGCATCTGCTCTGTAGCTACCCTCCAGTCCCTAAAAATTAATAAATGGTTCAAAGAATGCCTGGAAAGAAGAAAGAAAGAAGAAAAAGGAAGGACAGAAGGGAGGGAGGGAAGAAGGAAGGAAGGGAAAGAGGGAGGAAAGGAGAGGAGGGAGGAAGGGAGAATAGACAATGGAAGCTTGTTTTTAAAGCCCAGAGTGCTTTTCTCAACAAAATCTTATAGATGGACAATCAATACATCAAGCAGATTTAGGGCTGCTGCTCAGACGGCAGCCTCATCCCCTGGAGGGGCCCCTCATGACACCTGCGCGGGGTACAGTCTGGATGTGAGGCTCACTGTGTGAGCAATGGGAAGCGCTGAAGTTGTTTATGAAGTAGAATGACATATTCAACATCTTGTTTTCAGGGGATGGGCCCAACCTGGCTATGGCTGCTGGGAGCAGGGATCCTGCCCTCTGTCCACTGTCTGTCCTTCCCTGACCATGGAGATAAGAGTCTGGGGGTACCTCAAGTCCCAGGTGATCAGCTCTCCGCGCCAGCCCCCGCCTACCACAAAGTCACACCCACCATCACCAAATTTGCCTTGCGTTTGTACAAGCAGCTGGCTGTGGAAACCTCAGGAAACATCTTCTTTTCCCCCGTAAGCATCTCTACCTCTTTGGCCCTGCTCTCTCTTGGGGCCCAGGCTGACACCCCAGCTAAGATCCTGGAGGGCCTCGGCTTCAACCTCACAGAGACCCCAGAAGCTGACATCCACCAGGGTTTCCAGAGCCTCATCCATACCCTTGACCTGCCCAGCCCCAAACTTGAGCTGAAAGTAGGCAACTCCTTGTTTCTGGGCAAGCAACTGAAACCTCAGCAGCACTTTCTGGACACTATCAGGGAGCTGTATGGAGCTTTTGCTTTTTCGGCCAACTTCACGGATTCTGCCACGACCAGGAGGCAGATTAATGAGTACGTGAGAAAGCAGACGTATGGGCAGGTGGCGGACACCCTCCAGGAGTTCACGCAAGACACGCTCATGGTTCTCTTGAATTACATCTTCTTCAAAGGTGAGACTGGCTCAGGCAGAAACACTGCCACCTCCACCAACCCCAGTCATGCCCCTGAAAGCCACCTGTCTTCAAGCCTTGCAGCTTTTTCTTTGGGTACTTACCTCCATGTATTTGCAGAACCTTCCTATAGGACTACTTCTCGATTTATCGATATTTGTTTTCTCTTGCCATGTTTCTTCCATTCAATTTTTATTTTGATTTTCTTTTGTTAGACATTCCATCATACTCTTTTAGGAATAACCCCTTTTCTAGAAAAATCTTGCTTCCTATATTAGTATCTATTTTGAACATAGAAAAATATACGGAAGATAACTTAAAAGTGCCATACACCATCCTGCACACCAAGAAGGAACAATTATTAACATTTTAAAATTTGCCTCATATTTTTAATTTTTTAAAGACTACAATATTGCAGAGAGAGTTCAGCTCCTTTCTAACACTTCCTTCATCCCATTTCCCCCCTTCCATCCCTCCCCAGAGGCAACCACTAGCCTAGGGGTGGCATGCAACCCTCTAGCCATGTGCTCCCACCATGAACACCTTAAGTATCTATAATCCCATTTAATACAATGTACATGTTCTAAATTTTATGAGCATGGTATCATACTGTACAAATGATCCTGTGCTTATGTGTTACTGTCCTCACCATATGTTTCTTTTTTTAAAGATTTATTTAGTTATTTTAGAAAAAGAGAGAGCTGGGGGGAAGGAGAGGGACAGAGGGGAAGGGACAGAAGCTCAACGAGACTCTCCTCTGAGTGTGGAGTCTCACAACCCTGAGACCTGAGCTGAAAACAAAGTCAGACCATTAACTGACTCCACATGGACTCCCTGTATCTTAATTTGTATAAACAGCTTATTAGCTCCTTTTGACATTTAGTTTCTTTGGCATTGAACATGTCGTACTTGCAGGGCTCATTTCTTCTACTCATGTTATGTGTTGATTTAGTAGCATGTATCTCTATGATGATACTAAGAAAATGAATTCTTCCATTTTTTTAAACATAGGTCCATTCAGATGTCCCTCATTTTTACCTAGTGTTGTTGACTACTCTAGGATCCACGCTTCCTTTAATCATCATGTCAGAGTGCACTCCTCTGGGCCGTGACATTTTCTCAGGCTTTCCTTGCTCTCAATGACCTTGCCGATTTTGAACAGTACAGGCTACTCTGTAGCATGTCTCTCAGATGGGATTGATTTGCCTGTTTTTTTCTCATGATTAGGACTGGAGTGACAGGGCATGGGGAGGAGAGCCACAGAGAAGAAGTGCTATTCTTATCACATCAAGTCAAGGGTGCATACTCTCAGTGTGACTTACCACCCTTGATGTTGACTTTGACCATCTGGCTGAGGGCATGCTGGTCAGATTTCTCTGTTGCAAAGTTACCCTTTCCCCATTGATGGAAGTCACTATATCCCACCCTCAGAGAGTGGGGTGTCATGCTCCGTATCCATGAGAAAGGAGGATCTATCTAAATTATCTGGAATTCTCCTGTATGGGCGATTTTTCTTTTCTTTTACATTTATTTATTCAATCAATGATTTACATCATTATGAACTCAAGAATACTTATTTTATACTTGAAGTTATAATCCACTGCTACTTAGCTTTGTGGCTTAAAATTTTCCAGCATAGAACATTAGAGGATCCTTCCATTTGTTCCTGGGTCCCTTGGCATGCCCCCATCATTGTTGATATTTTTTTTCTGTTTTAGAGCACTTCCTTATTTCTGGCACTACAAGATGCTCTGGGTTCATCTTTTATATCTCCTGCTCCCTGGAAAACATCTCTTTGTCTCTTTGTGCTGTCGTCTGGCTGATTGCTTCACCTCCAACTTCCCTTTTACTAATTTACTCTCAGAAGAATTAGTATCTACTGTTTCGCCCATCCACTGAGTTTTCAATTTCACTGACTATATTTTCACTTTGACATCCTGTTTTTCTCAAATCTACCTATCATTTTGTCATAATGACCTATTCTTGTAAGTTTTTCCTTCTTTTTTTTAACACAGTAAAAAAAATGTCTTTCAGGGTATTCAATTATCTGGAGATCTTGAACTTTGAATTCTTGGTTTTGCTGCCCCAACTTATTCTCTTTCAGTAGAGGATTGAGATTTTTACCTTTGGGCTCCTTTTCAGGAGAAATTATTTCTTCATGAGTTTCTGATGGCCTAATGTAGAAGGACCTCCAGGAGAAAATTTCACATTTGCCTCTGGTATAGTCCTATTGCTTCACTGGTTTTATTTTAATTTCTAAATTGGGGAGTCCCTGCCCTGAAGGATTGATGAGAACATAGATCAGTCTTAGGTTGGGGAGTTCTTACACTGAATGAGTAATAAAAACAAAGAACCAGAGCAAGTGACTCTTCCCCTCCACCCCCACCTGGAAATGTAGTGACCTGCCCTAACTCATCCCTGAGCTGCTGGGCAGAGTTTTTTAATCCAGGTTTTCTAGATAGGGGAAGAGATGGCTTTTCATAGCTTTTCACTATTTGCAGAGAGATCAGTTCCAAGTATGGGCCTGAGTTTTATTTATGTCCCTTGAGAGGACATTAAACACCACCCCTGGGGCTACATCTGATTCTGATAACCAGAGAGCCAGATGACTTTGTTTCTAAATCAGAGATGGGCACTTCTGCTTTGTATCTGGAAGCTTTGATTCTTGTTCTTGAACTCAGCTATTTCTGTATTTATTTATTTATTTATTTATTTATTTATTTATTTATTTATCCATTATCTTGTCCAGCTTCTCTGGGTGTTTATGCAGAAAAAAAAAACAGGCTTTATTGCTGTAGTCTATGATACTGGTCAGAAGTCTCAAGGACTTAAATTTTAATCGTTTTTGATTCTCCAGAGTCTGACACAGGATCAAGTATGTTTTATTTTTTTAAATTTTGTTTTCTTTTTCAATCAATGAAAGGGAAATTTATATTGAGACCTCAGGGCCCTGAGGATCAGGTGGGAGGCTTTCCTGTATACAAAGAAAGAGCTAGTGGATTGACGTTGTCTGACTTTCTTCTTGGGGCATAGGTTGTTGGTATGGCCACAATTCTTCTTTGGGCAGTTGACAGTGTGGGGGTGCACGCGAGCATAACACTTGTTATGTTATGTTATGTTATGTTATGTTATGTTATGTTATGTTATGTTATGTTGTTATGCTATGTTATGTCATGTCACAGATCATAGATGCAACTGTATTTCTGGACCAGTTGAGAGAAAGAAGTCTTCATGATATCAGCCCACAAGCAAAGCACTAAGTGCAATGTGGACTCTTTCTGATTATTGGAGTCTGAGAGAGTGAGGCCAACCTCCAGCAAAAGTTAGACAGTGCTGGTGAGGCAGGATGACCTTGTCTTGGACTTTGACTTTGATATTCTCAATGGTGTCATTGGGCTTGATCTTGGGGATGATAGTCTTGCCTATCAGGGTCTTTGCAAAGATCTGTGTCTCTGCATCTGCCACAGGGCTGCTATTACCAAGCTACACGGACACCCTTTTGAAGAAAAAGAAGATCAAGTATGTTTTGAATGTTTGCTGCATGAATAATTTCAAGTTAAACTTAGGTATCATGTTTGAAATGTCCAGGAATGGTATTCATTAATTTACTCAAAAACATACATCAAGACTGACTACATTTCAAGGACTTTTCTAGCATCTGGGGAAAAAAAATCTATGAATAAGATAATTTTCTTACCCTTGTGTAGCTCACAGCCCCACGTGTACTGTAAATAAGTAGAAAGGCAATTGCAACTCAATGGGTAAGTGATGCTCTGCTTGAGTAGATATGGGTGCCATGGAACTCTCAAAAGATACACCTTTCCAGACTTGAGGAGTGAGGAAAGGCTTCCTGGAGGAGAAGATATCTAAGCTGAGACATGAAGAATGAGTTGGATTTTCTCAGGCAAACAGGCTGTGGGAAAGGTGGTGAGAAAGGGTGCAGGTTGAAAATCCAGCATGTGCAAAGGTCCAAGGAAAAGAGAAACCATTGCATTTTTAAGGAACTGAAATGAATTTAGTTGGACTAGAACATAGAACTAACAATAGCATAATGCCTAGGGGACAGTGCCAAGAAGGAACTGTGTTGAGAACCCTAGACTCTACCTGTAGGACCCCAGGATTACCGAGAAGTTTGAAGCAGTAGAGTGACATGATTGCATCTGTTTTATTTTTAAAAAATAAATCTGGCTGCAATTTGGAAAATGGTTTGGAGGGGAGGAAGAATGGGAGAACAGAGACAAATCAGGAGGTTCTTGAAATAGTTCACAGAAAGTTAAATGGGAGCCTTGGGTAAAGGTGCAGCTTTAGAGGTAGAATCAGCAGTGCTTGGTCAATGAGAGGATGTGGGCAACAGGGACAGGATGAGCCAGCTTCCCATCAGCAAGACCAGTGCTTTCAAGAGGTCAAGTCTGGAGGCTGTTGTGCATGGAGATTATAAGTAGAAAGAGAGAAGCTATTACACACATGAACAATGCTGTGACAGACAGATTCTATATTTCTGTGTCTTAATGAGCTTATGCATTATATTTAATATTTTATGAACTAAATTCTTTCTCCCTTTTCAATTTGAATATTAGGAAGTTCAGAGGGAGGGGGTGGACCTTGACCTTCTCTGTAGAGGGCTTCTGTTTCAAGGCAGCATGGCAGAGAAGGGTCAAGCCAACGTTTGCAAAAACATGATCTATGGAACCAGTCAAATCCCAGTCCCTGCTCTACCACCTAATGGCTCTGCAGATTGGGTATGTTTCTATAAATTCACAAGGAATCAGTTTTTCATTGCTGACCTGGAGATCATAATACTTGTTTAATATTAATGTTCATGAAAAAGTAAAGAGATAATGCCTTGCACATGGAAAATAGTTTGTAGAGGAAATACCTTTTAGCTTCTTAAAAGCACTAGATTGGAACAAAATCATAGACCATTAGAGCTTAACTCTGGGACTCACTCTAGTGGCTGAGCCAGCCCTAAGTTTTGGCCCTCTGATTCTGTATCCACCTCGTACTTATGTATACCCAAGAAGAAGTCATGGAACGATAGGGTCTTAGAGTATGTCTGCCTAGAGAAGCTCTCTTATGGTGTGTTCTGATAGATTTATGGATTTTGTGCCCTAAGCCAAGTGGAAGCATTCTTTCAATCGCTACCAGACCCAGAAGCAAGAGAGCTTCTTTGTCGATGAGAAGACCTCCCTCCGCATCCCCATGATGCATCAAAAGGAAATGCACAGGTTCTTCTATGACCAGGAAATGGCTTGTACCATCCTCCAGATAGAATACAGTGGAAACGCCCTGGCTCTGCTGATCCTACCTGACCCAGGGAAAATGGAGCAGGTGGAGGCAGCTCTGCAGCCGGAGACCCTGAGGAAATGGGATCAGTGGCTTCTGCCCAGGTAAGTGTCAGAGCAAAGGGACTCCAGCAGACTTGGTTCAAGAATCCAGGCAAGGTCTTCATCAACTCCAACTGCAAAAACCCAACCCCTAGGTCTGGCTCATCATTCTGCCTTTTAATTAACTGTGGGTAAGATGAGGCCATAATCACTGCCATATTGGGTTGGATCAATCAGAGGATTGATCAAGTTCTCACATATAAACCTTTTAGATTGGTCATGATAAGTGCTCACCAGGTGTTAATCATTCTTATCCCTTCCTGAGTGTTTTTCTGGACAACCTTCATTCTTCTTGTTTCTCCCGTTTTCCAGAATAATTTACTATCAGAAGGTAAAAGGTAGAGAAGTATAACCAAAAAAATCAGATTAAGAACAATTATTAAGAATAATTATGACTCCCACAGAACAGCATATATTTCTTAAAAGAGTCCCTCTTTTTCTTTTTTAGTTTATGTAAAAATTTGTTGGACCAAAATGTAGAAAAGGTGATACCATTACATGTATTACAGTTGCAAGAATCTAAACAAAAAATGTAGATTTTATTCAGTTGCACAATTTGCAAGTGTACCTCATGGGTAGTATGATGCTTAATAAATAAGAATGAGAAGTAAAGGATTTGGACAAGCTGGAAGCATGTTTGTCAGAAATGTAAACTTCAGTTGGCCGGCACAGTGGTAGGAAATGTGGACTGTTTCAGCTCTGAGATGTTGGCCAGGAAGGCAATACAACAGCCCCAGAATGTATAGCCTTGTTGACAAAATAGTCCATATCCGATTTAATCAGGAGTTTCTTGGTCTTTTATTAACTTGGTCCTGAAGAAGGACTTAGGGTCCTACTTAGGTAACTCTTCAATTTGCCATTCCTAAAGTATAAAGCTAGGCCAATTTCTTTATCTCTGCCTTGCTGTCAGAGAGCACCCCCCCAACCACCCAGCCCAATGTTTAGCTAATATTGCTCAATTATTGATGGCTATTAGTCTTTTTGATAGGTCCTCTTTGAAAAAAAAAGTGGTCTTATTTTAATTAAAATACTTCTTAAGGAAATTAAATACTGAAAAGAATACTGTAAGAATCAAAGTGTCAGTTTTATGGGATCTCAACCGCCACTTATCTCACTTTTCTGTTTGTGATTTTTCTTACAATGTTTCAACCTTTTCTGGTATGAGACACCATTTTCTAGCTAACTCTTTCATGGGATCTATCTTGTTTCATGAGAGCTCTGATATGAAATCTGGCCTTGAGTTCTAATTACTTCTTGCTGCATAATAAGCCAACTCAAAATGGAATGGTTTGAAAAAAATATCTATTATCTCTCTCTCTCTCTCTCTCCATCCAGTGGGTGGACTGGGCTCAGCCTTGGGGTTCTCATGTGGGGCTTTTTCCTGCACTGGAGTCGGATGCTGGCTAGGGCTGGAGCATTGAAGGCTTTTCTATAGGGTATCTGGTATCTGGTTTAGCTGGCTGCTTAGATAAGGGCTGAGCAGGTCTCTCTCTGCCTCCCTGAAGCATCTCCATGAGATTAGCTTGGGCTCTACACAGCAGCTCAGCATAGTGGATGTTGTTACATGGCAGCTCAGGGCTCCAGGAAGGATTGTTCCAAAAGACAGGCAGTAGAAGTTCCTGTTTTAAGATCTGGGCTCCAAAAGTGTCTCTTCTGCCTTATGGTTTTGGTCACAGTAGTCACAGAACCCACCAGAGTTCAGAGGGAGGGTGTATAGATCAAGCCTCTCGATGGCCACCTCTCATCTTGAACCCACCAGCAGTTGGCAGTCACCAATTACCCTTGTGCCCACAGGAGCCTTCCCTCAGCTACCCAACCACACTGAGGGACAGGAAACAGTATTTGTGTTTGTGAGCAGAGATTCAAATACCAAGTAGAAGATCTACAAGTCAAGAACAGAGATCAGGATAAGAGACTATTCCTGTTATCTATGAACCTACATGGCTGCGATCAGTTTCTCAAGGTCCTTTGGAGTGAGCCAGTTCCTTTCCCCAGCAGAGGAGGAAGTACCACAGAATCTTCTAGACCAATAGATTTTCCCCTCAGGAAAGTCTCGGTTTTTCTACTTTTTGTTTTTGTTTTTGTTTTTTGTTTTTTTATTTATTTTTTTTTATTGTTACTAATTTTTTTTCCAATGTTCCAAGATTCATTCCCCGTTCCCCACACCCAGTGCTCCATGCTTTAGGTGTCCCCAGTACCCACCACCAGGCTCTCCCATCCCTCCACCCCCCTTCCTCCAAGACCCTCAGTTTGTTTTTGTGTCCAAAGTCTCTGTTGTTTCGTTTCCCTCCCTAGATTACCCTAGTTCCCATAGGTTCCATGCCCAGTGTGGGGCTCAATGCATGGCTTGAACTCATGACCCTGAACTGAGCTGAGATCAATAGTCAGACAGACACTTAAATGACTGAGTCACCCAGACACCCAGGAAGGTCTGTTTTGACCTCTCACTTTGACCTTCAAAAGGCAAAACCAACCCAAGTTATTTTTCGAAATCTCAGCTATCCCCTGTTACTGTTTCTCATGCCAGAGAGTTATATGTCAACAGCATGTTAATGGGGTTTCTGACATGAAAACTTCAGACTGGTAGGCCTCCCTCCATTGAGCTTTGAGGAAGGTTCACCTGCCCAGGGGATCCCACTCCTTATTATAGTTCATTCTTCATTACGTGGGTTTGAACACCTGCTGTGTGTGGGGCTCCCTAGCAGACCCCCTCCATGGCCCAAGCCATGGCCCAAGCCCTCAAGGACTGCCCGTGGAAATTTTGTCAAGTGGCCCATGATAGTCTTGTTTTCTGTTCCCCACATCCTTTCTCTCCTCTTCAGTGTTTGAGCCTTGACTGCCAACCGTCTCTCCCTTCGATTAGACATATGGACACTCACATGATCCCAGAATTTTGCTGGCAACGAGTCTCTTAACTGATTTAGGTTATCAAATCTGAATTCATTAGAGGCAGAAGTTTCCAAGCAGATTATTACTTAGCCAGGCTCACAGGCCCCGTGCCCTGACAACTGTGAAACAATAATCAGGAAGAACAATCCCAAGAAAAAAAGGACAGATTTGCTCAGTGTCAAAAAGAATTTGTGAATTTACCGCAAGCAGTGCAGTGATCCGATGGTGAAGGCCAGTCTCAGGACAGAGAGTGGCCCCCACTCTTCGCATGCCCTCTCCCATCAGATCCCCACAATGGCCCAAAGCCCAGACAGTAAGAGTAGACAGTGGCCTATAGTAGGGGTTGCAGTTCAGAAGAGGAGCCAACAGAACCTGCTGATCAATCAGACGTGGAGGAGGGAAAATGTGGGGCAATATTTCCCCTGCATGTTTATTCTTTGGATATGATCAGTTACGCCTTGTAAAATCTATTGCCTGATGTCTGGCATGGAGGAAGTCCTCCACAAACGTGTCAGACATGAAGACATGGGGCCATGCCAGGAGTCTTCCCAGACCCAGACACAACAGGTCTGTGAGGTCTGAAGAGAAGTGTGGTCCAGGGTTCTGGAATGTTCTGGTACAGCGGGGAGTTGTGGTCAGACCGGATCCCCCTCCCTCTGGGAAACACTTCTTCCCACATCTCAGGCTGCCCACAGGCGGGGTGAGAGCCGCACACGTAACCTATAGCCCTGGCTCTCTGGCTGATTCTCTCTGCAGCCTGCTGGACTTACATCTGCCACGGTTTTCCATTTCCGGGACATATAAACTTGAAGAAATACTTGCCCGCATCGGTCTCACCAGCATCTTCAACTTAGAAGCTGACTTATCAGGAATCACTGAGCAGCTCAACAAAACCATCTCCCAGGTAAGGTGGATGGAGGGGATGGTTTTTTCTCCTTTGAAGTGCACATTTATTTATTTATTTTAAAGATTTTATTTATTTACTTGACAGAGAGAGATCATAAATAAGCAGAGAGGCAGGCAGAGAAAGAGGAGGAAGCAGGCTCCCTGCTGAGCAGAGAGCCCGATGTGGGGCTCAATTCCAGGACCCAGAGATCATGACCTGAGCTGAAGGCAGAGGCTTTAACCCTCTGAGCCACCCAGGCGCCTCAGAAGTGAGCGTTTAAAAGTCAAGTTTTCCTTTCTATTTCCCATTCCAGGTCTTGACACACATTTGGGGTCATCCACCAAGCCAAAATTTCTTCAGTTGGGATTATCATTCCTTATACTTCCCCCAGGGCAGGCAGTGAAACTCTGTCCTTGTTATAGTTATAATAGAGAGTAGTGGGGCATGAACACAAAATGTATCTGTCAGCCTTGCTACAAAGACAACCATCCCCCAAATCTCAGGGCCTGAATAAGCTTATTTTTTGTTTATGTTACATGTCAGAAGTGTGTTATGACCACGGGGCTGCAGACCTACTTCACATTGCTTCTCCCTTTCAGGTTTCAGGTGAAAGGAAGAGCCCCTATCTGAGACATTTGCATTGCAATGGGAAAAAAGCAAGAGAAACTGTGTGATGGCTCTTCACATTTCTCTTCACTGAGGGTTATGCCGAGGCCACTCACATGCTCCTGGCTAAAGCAAGTCCCATAGTCAAGACGGCCATCATTTGGGATGGGGGGCGGTTTGTGTTCTCCTCCCATAGGAGGCATTGCCACCTACAGGGCATGGGTGTGAAACCCTGACTCTCTACTAGGAAGGCAGAGTTAATAGCCGGGGATAACAATGTAATTTTATCTTCCTGCTCTATCTTTTCTGTTTTAGGATAGCGTCATTGATTGTTGTCTGAGACTTTGCTAGGAATTTTTAAAAATATTTATTTATTTTAGAGAGAGAGAGTGAGAACAGGGGGAAGGGACAGGACAGAGGGAGAGAGAATCCCATGCAGACTTGGGATTGAGCCATGCACCAGGGTCTGTGGGGCTCGATCTCATGACCCTGAGATCATGACCTGAGTCAAAATCAAGAGCTGGTTGTTAAACTGACTACGCCACCTAGGACCCTCTTTGCTAAGAATTTCATAAGGAAATTTGTTTGGGAAAGGCCAGCTGAGATTAGGAAAGTGAACCATGGCAATAGGGATGTGGTCCTGTGTGTGCATGTGAGTGAGTGTGTATTCGTGTGTGTGTGTGTGTGTGTGTGTGTGCGCATGCGCGCACACCCATGGTAGAGAGGGTGAGCAAGAAGGAAAAGAAATAACTTAACCTTTTAAAGAATTCCTTTTGCAGTGACCTTAAATGCTAGGTGTATCTCTTCTTAGAACTTTTTAGAAACGAAAAGGATTATCAAGGTCAAATGTTTCAACTTTTTCTAAAGCCTCAGAATCCTTTCTTCCTAAAAAGGCGTTTGAAGATGAAGGTTTAAAAAAAGAAATTCTGGAGTGGGTGGGGGGATGGGGTGACGGATATTAAGGAGGGCACGTGATGGAATGAGCCCTGGGGGTCGTATGCAACTGAATCACTGAACTCTACCACTGGAACTAATTAATACACTATATATTAATTAATTAAATTTAAATTTAAATTTAAAATTTAAAATTAAGAAAGGCATTCTCGCAGAGGTTGGTGGAGGGTTTGGCACATCAGACAATCCTGTTCCCTGGACCCATGTGAAAAAACGTTGACTTGGGCTGAGCAGGTAATTTTAAAGAAGAGAGCAGCAAGGCTTAGGGACATGCGAGCAGCCCTGAGCTGGAAATGGCGCTCAGTCTGGGGTCCCGGGGCCCATGTGCTCCTGCCGTTGGGAGCCCACAGCCTGGTTCCCGCGCAGCCCTGCTCAAGCTCATCTGTCTTCCGGAAACAGCACGGTCAAGGCCATCCCGCAGGAAGTGGTGGGGGGCGGGGAGGAGAAAACCCTTGGAAGAGGTTAGAAGCAATGAAGGCTGGGGCTGCCTCCTGCGAAGACAGGGCCCGTGAGGCCTGAGAGGGTGACTACCGGCAGCTCCCTAGAACCACACGGGTGGGATCTATGTCCTGAGAGCACCCTGAGCTGACACTGTCTTTGTCCCCATCTCCCCTCCAGGTGTCACACAAGGCGGCCGTGGACATGAGTGTGTGGGGGACCAGGGCAGGGGCTGCCTCTGGCCTCCTCTCCCAGCCCCACTCTCTGAATGCAACGTCGGCCCCACAGGCCCGTTTCAACAGGCCCTTCCTGGTGCTGCTGTGGGAGGTGACCACTCAGAGCTTGCTCTTCCTGGGCAAAGTCGTCAACCCAGCTGCAGGATGACAGTGGCCAGAGTACGGCTCGTGGCTTCTCCCCCCCCCCCCCCCCGCCCAACAATCAGGAAGGCCAGCACAGGCTTGTACCCCGGGCTGCTGTGAGAACCAGTTAATCCGTGTGCGAAGATTCTAATAAATTTGACCTTGGGTTGTGTGAACATTGAGGCGCAGTGCTTACAAGGGAAGGTAGACACTAGATCACCCTCAGAGGAGATGGGACCACGGTAGGGGCTCCAAATCATGCTCTAGAAAAAGAAGGAGGTGCGTAATGAGCCAATGTAGCATGGGAGGTCAAACGGCTAAGGGTAACCCCAAGATTAAAGAAAGTGAGAGGGTCCACATGGCCAGGTGGGCACAGACTTGGTCAGTGGGATGAATTTGGGACAATATTCAGTCGCAATGGGGCATCTTTAGCGGTTGGAGTCTTTACACCTACAAGTGTGCCCCTCTAGTCTCGAGGAGGCATCTGTCTGAATCTAATGGGGAAACACAGTGAGATGCCAACTTTGCGGCATGTATGTGTCATGCATGTGGAAATACCCAACCCCACATCCCCACAATGAAGTTAGCACCAGGACCTAGAGGGCAGCTGTGGGTGATGTGTCTAGGAAGGAGTCATTCCAGAAGATGCCATTGGAAGAAACACTCATATACACCGTAAGGAGGTCAGGCTTGAGTTGGATCCTCAAAACCAGATTGATTTTAAATAAAAGATAAGAGGGTAAGGTGGTCTGGGGGAGGGTAGAGGACACCCCCTGTGTGGCAAGGACCAGTGAGGAAAGAAAGGAAAAGGTATGTTCTGATAAAAAAGAGAGAGAAACCCAGTTTGGCAATCATAGAAAGTTTACCTAGGATCACAGTGGAAGGTAATGCTGAAGAGGTATTTGGAGGTCAAAGGTTGGAGGCTTTGGGTGCCAGATAAGTGGTGTGGACGTCGCCCTGCAGAGGGGAGGGCTTAGCTGTATGCCAACGAGCAGGGTGGGTGCGAACAGAATGTGATGGGAAGATCATCTGACAGCTGAGCGGTAAATAAGACCCAGTGTGGTGAGGTCAGGGTGAGGGGCCAACTAAGAAGGTGCCACACTGTGAGGCCCGTCCCACCACATGCCCTGTCCTGGCCCATCCCACATGTCTCCTCTGTCAGACCACCAGCACCCATAGTCCCCTGTCCCAGCTCCCCACCTCTGTGGCCCTCAGCAACCCTCATCTTACCCTCCCTGCCTATTGGTCCTGTGGATACTGCTTCTCTTATTTGAAAGGAAGGAACCCCAGAAAGCCCACCCCATGCCCTGGGCAACCTGGCAGATGCAATACTTTTCTGTTGCTTTGGACTAGAAATTGAGTAATAACTATGTTCAAATGCTTGAAGAGCTGCCAAAATTCTTTCCAACCGTGGAACTGGCTCCTGAAGAATTAAGTGGCAGATTTCCCTGGGGGCATGCACACCAGAGATCTTAAAGGGACAAGTTCCTGAATCAAACATTGTTTTATTGGGTCAGGTATTCTGGAAGATTCCTGAAGAGTGTGGTAGGAACCTGACAACATGGGTCCCATATTGTGGGGCTCAGAGACTTACAGACTTCTAGGGGAGATGGACATTGAACAAGAATTTGTATTAAGGAGTGCAGACAGTTCACTGCTTGAACCCAGATTTACCGAACAGCCACTGTGCACCAGGTGTTGTTAGTTAGGCAGTGGAAACAGAGCAGCAGACAAAGCCAACAGTAAGCCCAGCTCATAAGGCTTACATTCTAGTGGGAGAAAACAGCCAAATGTTTGTCTCAATGCGTCATGCTGAATGTGTGATGGGGGATCCATCCTACTCTGGCTGTCCATGTAAGAAAGAAAGCCCTCCCCCCAAGTTAGAGGAAGGGATGCCCAAAGCCTGCTTGAAGGATTCCACCTCGGACCTCTTTACTACTGGACCTACACAGAAATGTTAGAAAGTAAGTGTGATCTCCCAGCCTTCTCCTGTGTGAACAGAGAGCCAAAGATGAGAGAATTTACCCTTGCCTGACATTTTAACCCACAAGGTCTGCACGCTTGGGCAAAGTTCCCAGTCCAAGTCCTAAATTCAACTTGTAAGCCACCAGTTTGAAATATTATAAAACATTCAAGATACTAATTGTTTAAATAATACCAGGGTAGCCTCTCTTGAGAAGTCCGTTGACCTCAGTCCCAAACAGAGTAAGATGAGTAGGGCAACATGGATTCTTTCATGCATTCCTGCCGACTGCTTCATGAGCTCCATGTTTGAAAGGGACACGCCAATGTTTCTCAAATTAATTGGGATTCCTCAAATAATGGTTCAGCCTCCATGTAACACCCACTATTCACATGGAAAGGAGCAGTGAGAGAAAAAGATGTTGAGCCCACACCCACTGCCCCAACACCAAAGGCTAGCCCCATGCCCTACTGGTTACAGAGTGTCCTCAATGTACCCTAGAAGCAGGTCTATGCCCCCTCTTCTCTCTTGAGGCTGGACTCAGGAGTTATAGGAGGGAAGAGGTGCCAGATAAAATACGGATGTCCAGCTAAACTTGAATTTTAACAAATAATCTTCTAGTATAAGTATATCTCAGGCAATATTTGGGATATACTTACACACAAAAAATATATATGGCATTGTTGGTATTGTATATGTACTATTCAAATTACTTGACCAGAATGTCCTATATTTTTACTTGTGAAATCTGGAAAGCCAGGAAGAAGTGTCTATGCTCAACACTTGTGAGAGGGTCGGAAGGAAAGAAAGTTCATCAAGCTGAAGGCAGATTACCTTGGGCATCAGAGTGGAAAGAGCAGTGAGTTTTGTCAAAAGAGGTTTCCAAGGACAGACTGTTATGAGGTGGGGCCAGCTGAGCACACTGTGTCTGCTGTGTGAGCAAATCCAGACTAGTCTGCTGACGGATAAGAGATGCCTGGCTCAGTGCCGCCAACATCATGGCTGACGTACAATCAATGGCAAAACAGTGAGGGAGGCTATTCTAGACCAGTAGCCCAGCTGACGGCTGGTACAGAGCATGCCAAGGTCAGCCAAGCTTGACCCAGGCCAGGACTACTCAGCTGAGCTGCAGGTTCATGAGCTGACTTCTAGATGGCCTGTAATGCAGCATAGGTAACCAATAAAAAGGGGGAGGGTGTGTGTGGGGAATGGGACTTGGGTATTCCAGAAAGAGAAGACAGTATGATAGAACACCCAAATCTTCAGAGTCCTCCCCACGCTTCTCCTCAAGGACTGACACAGCAAGTATCTGCTCAAGTCCCCCATCTCGGGGCTCGGCCAGCCCTCAAGGGCCAACTGAGCTCAGGATAGAACTTGATTCAAGGGCAATACTCCATTGGCCAACCGCCAATGAGTTGTGTGGCTTGGATCAATCAAGGCCTTTCTGGCAATGTGTCAGAGCACTGTAGGGTTAGAGCTGAAAGGTCATGGGCCCACCATGAAGGCCACATGAGAAATGGAGAAGCAGAGGATATTTAGAAGTACACATGCTCAGAGAGGCTCAGGGTGGCCCAAGAGAGAAGGTCCCTTCTCAGGCTTGGCACTGGCACCAGGAATTTGCTGGTGATCTCTGGGGGGTCTAAAGACCTGCAGACCCTGATTCCAGTACCTTCTATCCTGTGTGGGCTCTGTCTCAATGCCAGAAACCCTTCTAGTTGTTTTCCCTGCATTGATCGACTTACTTCCTCAGCAGTAACCCCATTACCATGGGGACACCTACCTGACCAAGACTAGGTCCCTGCCTCCAAAATTCTGCTTCATAAAGAATTCAGGCTTATGGATTGAATATAGTTGAGTAGAGGCCATGTCAAATCCTTAATAACAGAATTGAATATTTGGAAAAATGTCAGCGAAATTAATTAAACTCAACTTAAAAATACGTTTTGAGTTCCTAGTGTGTGTAAACGCACATTCATTCATCGAATGTTCATTCATTTATTGATGCCAGGTGGTGTTCAAAAAGAGAACAAAGTAGAGCCACTGTTGCCAGCTTCCTGAAAGGGACTGTGTGACACACAAGTCCCTCAAGGGGCTCCATGAAAAGCTTAGATTTAAATAACTTGAGGGAGGGACAGCATGGTCCTTCCCTCAGAGATTTTCAGTGCATAATCATGACAAAGGCATGGAAAAGTCCTGCAATAAGAAATTTGCTTTGATTTAATCCAGTGTTTATGTGATCATTTGATCACAGAAATATTTTTTTTCTTATAAAACTTCTTAGCATCCCATAGATTTGGTGTTTTGTGTGACCCACTGCTCCATGATCTACACTGTGTCTGCATCTAGAGTCCTTTCTTCCTTCCTCTCCCACTGCTTTTATTAAAGAAGTGCCTGAGGTCAAAAGACAAAAGTTGTCCTACCCAAGGTGACCCAGTCCCTGGATGAAGCCTGGTGCCCCACCAGCATCCAGTACTAAACATCATTGGAAACACTGAGTCTGTATATAGGAAAACTAGAAGAGCAGCCACCTCTGCCCAGCATTAAGTCAAAGGCCCTGGTTTGAGATATTATGGGGATTGAGAGGCAGGCAAGAGAAACCTCTGGGCTGAAGAAGAAGTGACGCCACAGAGAGACAGAGAATCTCCCTCAGGAGGTTCCCCTCTACACCTGGCCAGAACCCTGTGTGCTCACTCCATTAAGCTCTGCACCCAGGGATGCAGAGGCAGGGCCCCAGGGGAAGGGGGCGCCCTTGAGCCAGAACCGATTGGATGAATGAATTGGCAGCTAGACAGGGAGTTCTGGGGTATTGGTGGAAAATCGGAGCCCATGAAGGCAGAGGGTTGGGATCCAACGACAGGGCCATGGTCACAGGTCCACTGTCGCTCAGTGATAGAGAGTGCACCCTCATTGCAGCCATCACCACCACCCACCACGTGCCGTAGGAGATGCCATCCTTGGCTCAGACGCCTCTACCCTCCACAGAGCCCCTTCTCTGGGGTCGACCCCCCAGGATGGAGTCTGAGTCGCAGAGCCTGGGAGCACTCAAGGAAGATCCTTCCAAGCCTCTTGAGGGACCCCCGCTGCACAGGCCAGTGTCTCCGCTAGGAGGACCCCCACCCTGAGTCCCCACTAGTCCCAGCACTGAGTCTGGTCCTGAGGCACTGGGCCTCCTACAAGGCAGACTGGCTGTGCATGCCTCTCATGGTCACAGCTCCCTGGTCATTTGGCCTCCTCGGGAATGGTTGCTAAATCTAAGCTTCTTCCAAAAAGACCTGAGGCTGTTTACAAAATGAAACAATATGAAAGACTGTCTCTCAAGATTAAAAATAATGACAAGAAAGGCCATTTTAAAGAGTATGAAAAAATGCAGAAATCAATGTTTCCAATCATTTCTATTGTCCACACTGCACTGAATTCAGTTATGAGATCTTGGCTTTTGAGGCAAAGGGAAATCTATAACTTACAGCATGGGTATTTGTGGGCATCAAATGCTTTTATTGTCTCTTCTTGGAATCTGGCTCTATTTGGGCTTTATGTTAGCAATCTTTCTGCTCTGTTTGTAAAACACACTGAAGTATTGTCCAAATGAGTGGCTAGAATGACTCTGAAAAGGTCAAGGGCACGCCATGGATGCCTGGCTTCACTGAATGAGAGAAGACCGTCTGAACAACTGGGCTTTGGATTTGAAGTTCATGTTTCAGGAGAGTGAGACAAACAGGAAGCTAAATCGGGGTGCAGATTTTTCACTTGCCCGCTAAGACACTTCTGCTCCTGGAGACAGCTCTTCCTCGGGGCAAATGCGCCCCGTGGCGAGATGAGTAAAACGCTTGATGTCATCAGTTGTATGGTTTGGCAAAGGAGACAGAACGATTCTGCCCACGAAGGTTTTCAGACCCCTCTACAAAAGCTGCCTGTATTAATGTTTAGTTACAGGCGTCATACACGATCATTACACACACTTCATAGAAGCCATACGAAAAATAAAACAACGTCCCGCAAAAACCCCCCACCCAGAGTGAGTCCCGTTAGCTTTTATTATATATCTTTCTTATGTAAACACACCCATACTAAAATAGATGCACACACACACACACACACACACACACACACTCACCGAAATAGAACCCTTCTCGACACACTGCTTTTTAAACATTTTTGGACACGAAAATGTATTGTTTTAATGACTGTATCATCTTCCATATCTGAAGTGTATATAATGATTATTTTGTTGTTCAGATGATTAGTTCCACTCAGGACCAGAGAGGGAAGGAAGAATCTTGAAATCTGGATCTGTAAGCAAGGCACGAGCAGAGTTGAGCAGTTATCTCAGCAAAAGTTAGCCTTGGCTGGAAAGTTCTAAAATTGGATTTTTACTCTGTGGCCCAAAGCCTCCAATTCCTTAGCTGTAGAGGCAATGATTCATCCGGACCTGAAGACACATGTGATTGCTGTGCACAACACAGCTCCTGATCAGAAGTTCCTTTTTACTCCTCCATCGCATGAACTCTAGTAGCCTCCGGGCCCCCCTTGCCTCCGCCTGAGACAGCCACCCACTTTTCCAGGTGGAGGAGGCGCATCTGTGTTCCACTGTGCTGCCCAGTCCCTCCTGTCCCCAGGGTGTATCTTGGGACAGTTAATTGTGTTTCTAGCACGTCCTCTGCCAATGTGAAGCTCTGCTTTCTTTAAAAGAGTTTTGTGGGGTTTCTGATAGAGCAGAAAGAGATCAAAGACCAGGAGGCTTTCACTGATTTTCTCTTGGATCTTGCTCTATCCCAAACCTAAGGTGAGATTTCAGGCCACAGTAGATGTCTTGGGAGAATAATTCTCAGAGGGATGGATGCTGAGAGCTTGCATGACTGATGCTTTAAATACTGACTCCTCATCTGCTTCTTTCCATTCATTCCCAACCTTAATAGCAAGGGCTTCTTACTCATTTTGCTTTTCATTTTATGTTCCTTCTATTCTCAACTGACGGTGCCCAAGAGAAACCTTTACAAAAAGAAGTTATTATTTCCATTATTCTGGAGTGGAAAAAGAAAAAGAAAAATTGTACACAGATTGTGCAAGCTGTCTAGAGAACATGAACTCCAGTGGCGTCCCCCCGCCCCCAGTTCTAAGAATTTGGCAATTAAGTCAAAGGTAACTCTGAAAACCATCAAAATTTCTGAAAAGTACACGGCTTCAGCTTTTCAATTTCTGCGATATGAACAGCAGTCCCAAACAATGGTTCCTTTCATTCCCATGCTCGATCATCCTTTTAGTTCCATCCCTTTATCACAGATCTATTGTACACCTGACTCTTCTTTCCACCTCTTTGAAGCTGATTGTCACACCTTTTCCCATAAACCTCAAGAGACAAACTTGTCAACTTCCTCCACAAACTGTTTATTCTAATGAAAATTCTACCCAAACTTCTATGTTGGCTCTAAAGAACAACAGGCAACATAAATTAGTAACAGGAACAACAAAACAAAATAAAACAAAATAGGGGCGTCCATGTAGCTCAGTCGGTTAAGCATCCAGCTCTGGATTTCAGCTCATGTCGTGATCTCAGGGCCATGAGATCAAGCCCTGCGTCAGGCTCCATACTCAGGGCAGAGTCTGCTTGAGATTCTCTCTCTCTCCCTCTGCCGCTCAAGCTCTCTGTCTCTCCAAAATAAATAAATACAGCTTTTTTACAACATCTTTTTTAAAAAAGAAGAAAACCTCCATAGGAATATGAATATATACTATTCATATATATATATATATATGAATATAAACATGTACATATGAACTTACAGATTTACAACTGCACATACACGTACCTAACACTTAAATCCCACCTCCTTTCTTGACTATGTGACTTTGGCAAGTAACTTGAACTTTCTGACCCTCAGTTTCCTCATGTATAAAATGGAGATAATAATGTTTCCATTTTATTAACAATCTTAGTAACGAACTCCTTTGAGTGTTAAATGTGTCAGGCACTTTCCCAAGCACTTTGCATGTATTATCTCATTTAACTCCTGCAATAATTTCTGACATAGTTGCAATGATCATCTCTGCTTTACAGGTGAAAGAATAGAAGCCCCCTACAGTTTAGAACTTACCCTTGCAGTTTGGGGTCCTAGCAAACATTCCGAGACTTGACTCGGAGATTTGCATGCAGAAAGTTTATTGGAACTCTCCCAGGAACAATCCACACGAAAGAGAAAATGGATACCAAGACCATCATCCAGATCACATAGAGAATCACGTTGTAAAAGTAGAAAGCGTTGCCACCTGCTGGAGAGCAACTCACTGTCCCCGTGACAGGAGGAAGGCGTTTGTCTCTGGATATTTGGAGGTTGTGTGATATTTCATAAGCAAATTTTCTATGGAAGAACCAGTTTTAGAATATGAGGAATATGTTCTATGACATGGCACCTAAGCACAAATTCATCTAATTCATCCTAGGTCCTCCCACAAAAGTGTTCTTATAAAAGCAGTTCATCCTCTGTTCTTCAGCCAGTTGCTCGAGAGGGTTATTCCAAGAAAGTTTAATTAGTGTATTTTGATGTTTTTCACTTGAGATTGTAAGAGATGATATATCATACTCTTTTTTACTATGCGTTCAATCTCAGGGGTATGATACTAAAATAAATTTACAGTGCTGAAAAAAAAGAGGAGAGGAAATTAAGTGAACTGGAAAATAGGTCAGAAGAAATTCTCCCAGGTACAGGATGGAGAGATAAGGGTAAAAATACAAGGCGGGGTCAACGGATGTAAACAGTGTCATAAGAAAACCTAAGATACACATAACTGAAGTCAGAAAGCCAGAAAAGAGAGCATGGACAGAAGTACTTTCTAATAATGGCTAAGAATTTTCCAGAGCTGATGAAAAATAACTCTTGTGAAACCTAAGATACCTAATAAATCCCAAGGAGAATCACTTTTGGAAAAAAAGGGGGGGGATCCAAACACAGACACACATTTTTTGAATTGCACACAATGAAAAACAAAGCTAATTTTTTTTAGATTTTTTTATTGTTACTTAAATTATTTTTTTCCAGTGTTCCAAGATTCATTCCCCATTCCCCACACCCAGCGCTCCACGCAATAGGTGCCCCCAGTACCCACCATCAGGCTCTCCCATCCCTCCACCCCCCTCCCTCCAAGTCCCTCAGTTTGTTTCTGTGTCCAAAGTCTCTGTTGTTTCATTTCTCTCCCTGAATTACCCTACTTCCCATTTACTTTCCTTCTCCCACTGTCCTCCAGTGAAACCATCTGATACTTGACTTTCTCTACTTGGCTTATTTCACTCAGCATAATCTCTTCCAGTCCAGTCCATGTTGCTACAAAAGTTGGATACACCAGTCAGAATGGCCAAAATGAACAAGTCAGGAAACAACAAGTGTTGGAGAGGCTGCGGAGAAAGGGGAGCCCTCTTACACTGTTGGTGGGAATGCAAGCTGGTGCAGCCGCTTTGGAAAACAGTGTGGAGATTCCTTAAAAAATTAAAGATAGAGCTACCCTATGACCCTGCAATTGCACTACTGGGCATTTACCCCAAAGATACAGATGTAGTGAAAACAAAGCCAATTTTTTAAGCAGCCCAGGTGGTGAGGTTACATTGTCTTCAAAGGGGGAGGACACTGACCTCTAATATTTCAAGGGCAAGAATGAAAACTAAAGGGCAATGGGAAAGTATAAAAGATGAGATGAAAATAAGTGCTGATGGAGAAAGTAAAATTCTATCAACCAGCACAATTATCCTCCTAGGATGAGGATGAAATCAAATGTTTTCAGAGGAGGAGAAGCAGAGAGAATTTGCCAACAACAAACTAAGAGAAAGAATAAGCAAGAAGAAAGGTCAAAGAATGTCAAATGCAGGAAGAAGTGGAGAACACAAACAAGCAAACATGTGGGCTTGCCTATGTAAATACGGTTGTATAAAACAATAACAATAATTTAACTGAATAATTTACATGGAATTGAAAATGCACAACAACCACAGTATGTATGTTAGAACAGAGTTATGTGAAATTAAGGTGTTCTAAGTTCCTTGTATTGTCCAGGAGGGGGTCAAAGTACTAATTAGTATTACACCTTGATAAATCAAAGGACGTATGCTGCAGGTTTTAGGATAAGCATTGACAGAGTAGTCAAAGTGTTTATCTTCCAATTTAGCAAGGAAAAATGAAACAATAAAAATATCAGTCCTAAAGAGGGCAAGAAAGGTGAGTAAAAGGACCATTATAGAGAAAAATTAGAATGGACAAAAATGTAAATGTAAACTCTAATATAGCAGGCATTCATTAAATGTAAATAGATTATTTGGACCCGGTTTTGGCACATCTGGGAACTGAGACCTTAGCCCAGGTAGTAATAGAGAAATGATAATGTTTTTACCAGATCTTTGAAAATCATCGCCAGGAGCAGGCTGGTTTCACATTTGCAGCTGGTACAGGCTGAGGTGAGCAAGGAGAAAGAATCCATGGACACCTGAGACAAGTGCTAGGACCTGGCCAGAGCTTGGTCCCAGGTAGTGGCCAGAAGCCTTGTTCTAAGATCTCCTAGTCCCAGTAGCCAGGGAGTGGCACAGAACCCAGGGTGATAAAGAAAGAATAAATGTGGGGTTAGCACAAGTGGCTCCTGGAAACAACATATCACATATGTAAAAAAGATATGACCATGGAGGGAGACAGAAAGACAGAAACCAGAGTCCACAGAAAATTGGTAGCAGGTAGAAAGAAATTGTCAGACTTGGTAATCAGACTTGAAAAACAGTGAGCACTTCAAATGAGAAAAGATATGTTGTGAATGCCAATTAATAGACATAAGATTGGGGTAATCACCAAACAAGAGTCATGGCTGTCTTTGTGGGTACATGGAACCTCACCTGGAAGGCTTAGCACTGGGTGACAGTGGTGGTCATTGTGATTATAATGAAGAGGAGAAAGAGAAAAAAATCCGATATCCAAATAGTGCCATGCCCTCTGTATTACACATTTATTTTGGCAAACCCACCTGGTGCATAACAATAAATCCACTGTATGAAAAGTTCTTTGTTACTCTGAAACACTGTCAGATTCTCTATTATTATCTGCTTGTTTTCACAGAGTGTATTCTCAATTACCGAAGAGGAGGCAGGTAGAGGCTCAGAGTGGGGGAAGTGATATGCTCAAGGCCATTAGAAACCCATAATCAGACTTTGACTTTTCATGTCATTTTATTTTTTTCCTCAAAAGGAAGTACATATATCAGAAGACTCAATCTTGGTAAGGTGTCAATTCTCCCCAATATATCTAAAATCTGATGCAAATCCAATAAAGACCCCACTATGCTTTAATGAATAAATTGAAAGGCTGATTCTAAAACCCACATGTACTGTCTGGTGACTAACATAACATAATAAAAAAATAAAGGTTGCAAAAAATAAAAAAATAAAATCCACATAGAAATGCATAGGACCTTGACTAGATAAAATGACTTGGAAAGAAAAGAACAAAGTTGGAGGATTTACACTACCTGATTTCAAGACTTATTATAAAGCTACAGTATGAAACTACAACAGAGAATAGCACAAATAGATCAAAGGAACAGAACAGAAAGCATAGAAATAAACCCACAAATATGCTCAATTGATTTTTGACAAAGTCAATGGATCAAAGGATATTCTTTTCAACTGATGATGCTGAAACAACTTGATAGCAAGAACAAACAAACAAAACAAAACCCTTTGATCTGTATCTTAGAGTTTATACAAAAATTAACTCAAAGTCTATTTGTAGAAGTAAACCTAAAACTTTAACCACCAACTTCAATGAGAAAACAAAGAAGAAAATCTTTGTAACCTTGGATTAGGCAAAAATTTCTTAGCTATGAAGACCAAAAGCACAATCCACAAAAGAGTAAACCAATTCAATCGAAGTTCATCAAAATTAAGAACGTCCTCTCTTTGAAAGATACTATTAAGAGACTAAAAAGACAAGACAATGTTTGGAAGAAATTATTTGGAAATCACATATCTTATTCCTGGCATATAACAATGCCCAGCACTGAAAAATGAGAAAACAAAACAAAACAAAAATCCCAATTTAAAAAAAAATAAGCAAAAAATATTTCAAGGTATTTCACCAAAGCAGATACACAGATGCTAAGTGAAAGAAACCAGACCCCCCAAAAAATAGTACACTATGTACAATGCCATTTATAAAAATCCTAGAAGTCATAAAGTCATCCATAGTGACAGAGAGCAGATCAGTGATCACAGGGCATATGGAAGGCTGGGATAAGAGGGAATATCACTGGGACACGGAGGGGAGGCTGGTTAGGTATATATCCATTACGCTGATTGTAGTTATGATTTCATAGGTATATATACATGTCAAAAATTATCAGATTGTACACTTTAAAATGTACAATTATATCTCAATAAAACTGTTTAAATAGAAACAGAATATGGAGACACCAGAGTGGCTCAGTTGGTTAAGCATCCGACTCTTGGTTTTAGCTCAGGTCATGATCTCAGGGTCGTGAGATCGAGCCCTGAGTCAGGCAGGCTTTGCTCTGGGCATGGAGTCGGATTGAGATTCTCTCTTCCTCTCCCAGCCCCCACTCACACTTACTCTCTTTCTCTCTCTCATTCTCTCTCTCTCTCGAGAGAGAGAGAGAGAGATAGAGAGAAGACTACAAGCAGAAGGACCCATTCACCCCATTGTGTTTCATTTAAATCACTAATGCTCCTTCATAGGTAACCTGCATCCTGACTTCTAAGCATAGATTATATAGGTTGGTTTTGAGCTTTACAGAAATGGAGTAACACAGTATGTATTACTGTGACCTTTTGCCTCAAGCTACTTTGATTCAATATTATATGTGCGAGGTTCATCTATGTTGTTATGTCCGACAAAGTTGATTGCTTGCCAAAACAAATTCACAAACATGTCTCAGTGAAATATAACAAAATCCAGTCGTCACACCTTCACAACTGTGAATAACATTCACAATGTCCAGGATGCATCCGAAGTGACTCACAACACAGAGACTCGATGTCTTTAAAGCAGCTAGCATAACTATGCTCAATGAGGAAAATGAATGAAAAACAGAAATTTCAGGAGAAAGAAAATGCGAAAATAACCACATGGAAATTTTAGTACTGAAAAAATGCACAAAAATAAAAATTAAAATTCACCAAATGGCCTTAAAGCAGATTGGAAGTGTCAGAGAAACAAGCTAATGAACTTGAACATTTATCAGTTCAAGTAGAAAGTAGAAAGTATCCAATCTGATGTGAAAGAAAAGAGATTAAAAAATGGTCAGAGTTCAGATTGTTAGAATACCAAAAGGTTTAAGATATCAGCAATTAGAGTACCAAAAGCAAGAGAGAGAGAGAAGAGCAAAAAATATATAATGGTCAAAATTTGCAATTTGGTCAAAAACATGAATTTATGGATTCAAGAAGCTCCATGAACTTCAAATGGGATAAATAAGAATAAAAAAGAAATCCTAAACAATGAATCTTGGAACACTGAAAAAAAACAAATTATTATTTTAAAAAAGAAAAAAATAATATTTAAGCACACGACAGCCAAACTACTGAAAAACAAAAATTTAGAGAGAAAATCTATTTTTTTTTAGAGAAAATCTTTAAAGTGCCCAGAAACAAAGTGATACATCCCAATTCCTACAAACATCTCATCAGAACTATGAAGGCCAGGAAACTATGGAATGGCATCTTTACACTGCTGCAAGAAAATTTTCAAACCAGAATTACAGAGTAAAAGCAAGTATCTTTCAAGAACACAGAGGACTTCATGGGGAGCAGGAGGGGAGGATGAATGTAGGGACTTTACAAAGAACACAGGTGGGAAAATGAGATCAATCCTTTCCCACGTTCACAAATCCATGAGGGGAGTGGCAGGTGACATTGACTGCCAAGGGAAAGCTAACAGGATGAGAACAGCCTCAAGAGGGCACAGAGAGCTTTAACAACCTCCTTCGGAGTACAGAAGAGGCAGGTTAGCTGGAAGGACTGAATGGCAGCTCAGAGGTTGGGGGCTGGACATTTGTCCTGGTGCCAACGATATAGCAGTTTTACCAGGATTTTAATGGAGGACAGGGTTTTGTAGTCAAGAATCTCTATGGGAAAAATTCTGCAAACCCAGCAATTTGGGAAGATTGCCCCTATTCCTTTCTAGCTTATTAACTTTCTATGGAAGTAACCAAGGATTCTCTGGGAAAAGAAAGTGAGTTGGAGACTGGGGAATGGCACCCTGACAGAAAATCAGTGCGCCCGCAGTGTGTGCCAAGTCCTAAAACAGCTTTGAGATCACCGGAGCCTCAATTTCCTCAATAGTAATTGATTAAAAATATTGTTTCCTTGAGGAGTGTTGGGGGTTGCGGCGGGGAGGGATAGGGTGGCTGGGTTATGGACATTGAGAAAGTTATGTGCTATGGTGAGTTCTGTGAGTTGTGTAAGACTGATGATTCACAGACCTCTACCCAGGAAGCAAATAAAATTATATGTTAATTTTTAAAATGAAAAAAAATATTGTTTTCATATTAAAATGAACACTTGACTTACTACCAAGCAAAAGGCAAGAATTGCCAACTTTTCAAAGGAACTCGTGCTTCTGGAGCCCCACCCTACTCTATATCCCAGGGAAATATGCCCACTCTCCTCCACAGCTTGGGGGGAGTTGATGATAATCTGAAAAAATGCTGAGCTAGGTAGCTCTGAGCAATGTCCAGCCAAACAAACATGGAAAAAGGGATTCTCCAGGCAGAACTAATTTTATTTCTCAGCACAGCCTCCATGGTTCATCTGCTCGAGGAGGCAGGTGTCAGGCTAACATTTCTGTTTCTTTCTTTTAGAGGTAGAACAATGCATAGCAACCTTATAACATTAATCCTTTGATGGATCCTCACCGGTGTGCTCTGGCCCAAGAACTCACCACTTTGAAGCATCTAGTTATAGAAACCAAATTCAACCGGGCTGTCAGGCACACAATTTCTGGCCATGCCATCTTCCTAGTGAAGAATAAAGACCCTTTAAATATTTATTTAAAATGTATTACTCAAGAGAAGTCATCACCAGAGCCAAGATGACCAACATGGTGGAGACAATTGGCTTACAGGCAATGAGAAACATCATTTTCTCTTTCTCTCCAACTTTCTCATACTATATGCGGTCTTTTTCTTTTTATTCTGTTTTTGTTCATGGTCATCTTCATTATTCAATGGTGTCCCTCCATCTCATAAGCTGGTAGAGCCATCCAGTTGCATTATCTGCCATGTAATGGAGGGCTGAGCCAACACCTGAGTTTTCCCCCCGGACACATGGCTGGCCATTGTGCGGCAGGCACCCTCTTGGACTCACTCCACACGCTGTAATTATGTGGGTCCAGTTGTCCTGCACACCCCTTCCAGTTCCTGGCACAGTTTCTATTCTTTTCTCTAGAACTTTTCAATCTTCTGCTGCCAATTATAAATCTATTCTTTCATGCAACCTAGATAAGAAGAAACGAGCATAGAATTCGTCAGCAAGCACATTCTTAGCAGAACGGGCAGAACAGATGGCCTTCAAATGGAAGCGCTTATAAGCCTGCATAGTTGCTTTAAAGGAGACCCAGAACAGTTTCCAAAGATACAGAGAATAAAGCCGGCAGCTGCCCCGGGAGGGCGGTGTGGTGGTCTCAACACCAAGCCTTCCTTGGAGCCAAACCAGTCACTGAGAGACCATACAGAGAGGACCTCAGCATCCTCGTTGAGAGAAGAGATTATTTGCTGGTGATTCCAGCTGCTTCACAGGGGAGCCATGAAAAAACACTCCAGTAATGGTCAGTTCATGGTTCTCTATATAACAAAGGCACACAGCAAGAACAGAGCACCTGGAATTCATACATCGTAGAGCTTAAATGCAGCCCAAGGTGTCTTCTTTATCCTAATATGGGTATTTCTCTGCCTTGTACCCAGCCTAAGAGTAGGTCAGTAAGAATCTAGGTAATTCATTCGAAGGCTCCTTTTATCCTGGGCCCCTCTTGAGCCTAGGAGGTCCGAATAATGGCCAGGGTGGGGGAACAGGGGCTTCTGTGACTCTCCTTCAGTGGTGTGAGGTCTGCCCAGGTAATCGTGGGGCTCCAACAGGGGAGAGGCAGTGGGGTCAGACACATCTCTGTGCGGTGGGTGGTGGTCCAGATGCACAAGACGGAGTAATTTGGGGTGAAGGTGAGCTCCCTGCTTCTTTGTGCAGGCCTGGCCTTCCTTGTGTGGGGGGGTGACTCAAGACGTGCTTGCCAGAGGCCAAGGGTGTCGCCAAATATTCCTTCATCTCGGAGTCTTGCCAATCTACAGCAGGAAAACGACCCGCAGCCCCACGTAGGTGGATGGAATGGGACGTTCGGGGCACTCCACCAACTGTAATGGCAATGATCCCAGTCTCTCTGCTCCCTGCATCCCAACCCCTCAGCTGTGAGGGAGATGCCCCAGGGACAGAGTTGCCTCCCTGCTGGGGATCCGGTGAGGTCACTGATGCAAGCATGCTGTATAAACTGTGAAGGGCTAGATTTATAAACTGTGAAGGGCTCTCTGAGATAATTGCCAAAAAGCAGACGTTTTGAAATCAAATGTCCTGGAAAGAAACGTAAATGAAAGAGTCAAATGGGGGACGATAGTCCAAAAGGGCCAGGGAGGCCGTACCCAGGGGTGGCAGGAACATGGGGGGATGTTTGCCCTGTACCCCTGCTCACCCACAGCCCAGCCTGATGACCTTGGGCATCATCCCTAACCTCTCAGTGCCTCAACTTCCTTTTCTGTAAAACAGTGATGACAATAGGAATCACCTGAAGACTGCTAATGAGGTGAAACGCGGTAATACACGTCAATCACTTGGAAGAGTACTTGGTGCATGCTAAGTGCTCGGTGAATGCTTGCTCAAGTTCCAGCTGTCATTACGATTATTCATTTGGCTCCTTCAGTCTTATCAGATGGGATACACCCATATTGCCGGTTCTTCTACTTTTCCAAACAAAAATGAAAAACCTCTTGATCTTTATCATAGTGATGACTGTTGTTTAAAAAAAACTTGTGGGCATTTAAATAAAGTCTGGGATTGGGATTGAGTTAAGAGTGATATAACAGTACTGGTTTCTCTGTTTGGCAAATATGTCATCGCCCGCCCCACCCCGAAAGAATTCAGCAATAGGAGAAGCTGGGCATTATCTAGGAACTCAACCTTTATAATTTTTCTATAAGTCTAAAACTACTCAAAAATAAAAAGTTTATTTAAAACCTACATGGGCTAACACATACTCATACACATTAATGAGCCAGATTTTGCTTCAGGACAAGCAAAGAGCCAGCTTTGATAGAAGGGCCATTTGCTGGGTGTGCTGATGGGACTGAGAAATACAAGAAAGAGGAAGCCACCTGCTTCTAGCTGGTAACTGAGGGGAAATGCACTCACTGAGGATCAGACAGCTGATCACATAAATGTCTCTTGCCTGGTAGCCGTCAGCTCGTCTATGGGAATCAACCCTGCTCTTAATTACAGCCAGAAAACCTGGTCTTGAACAGAATTCTCAAAAGTCTCAAAGAGATGATAAATTAATTCCTAGGAGAAAAAGATAAGAAACCAAGAACGCAGAGGAATAAGCAAACCTAAATCTGCTTCTTACTCTGAGGATGTGGGCTAATCTCACAAAATTCAAACCTTCATTTTTCCCCAGCCCTCGTGGGAACAGAGACACCTGAGATGCCATCTGGGTTATTCGTGGGCACTTACGTACCCATCGTTCTCTGGGTTGTCCACTGGATGTTGTCCATTAGATGTTCTTTAAGGTCCTTGAACACTCCATCCACCCTATCTACAAATGGTTAAAGGAAGTGAATGCAAAGGAACCAGTCAATTTTTTTTTTTTTTTAAGGTAGGAATTCCAAAGATTTGGTTTGGGAAGACACCTACTGCCCCAGACCTTCCCCTTGTCTTGTCACTAAGCCTGGCATTCAGCCACCAGGAACACAGGACCCAGAACAGTGGGGTCTTCAGTCTTTGCAGCCTTTCTACCGTGTGGCACATGGTCCAATATTCTCCAGGGAACAGCCCACAACACGAGAAGGCAGAGAATCCTGGAAGTGTAGAGGGGGCTCAGGTGGGGAAGCGGATGACCCTGGAAAGGAAGATCCTCCTGGTAAAGGACAGAATTCAGGAAACAGTGACCAGGGTGCAGGCACTTTTTTTTGTCCTATTAAAATCCAGATATCTTGGTCCTTGCACAGCGGGGTTTCTCCAAGATTTGCTTTCTGTTTCCCTCATCCGTCCAGCAGGGGACGCTGTTCCACACTGGCAAAGATGGAGGGGACCACTGAAGGGGCAGCCAGTTCTACCCTGAGGTCCAGTGTGGGGAAACATCCTGCATAGGGATACTCATGGGACTAGAATCAAAGCGGAACCAAGACCCTCGCTTTCTGACTCCAGCCCCAGTCCCTCACATGCTTGGCCTATGAAAAAGTCAGATAGATGTTGGACCATGACTGGACTATTGTAAACATAGTCAAACTGGTCTGCAGCCTTAATGACATTATGCTCATCGTGTCCGATGAGCACGAAATAGCAAGCCTGCTGGCTGCCTTAATAGAACCCATGAACCCTGAACCACCAGTCCAGTGCTTGGTTAGGCTTTGCTGGTGAGTTTAAAGACAGACATTTCATTGGAATTTGAGGTTCACAGTGTGTACTGTATCCTCTGCTTTTCCTCTTTCTAACAAATACCTCCCATCATATTCCCACTTGCTGTTACACTCCAGTCACACACCTTTCCCTGTAGGTCCTGGAGTAAGCTCCCTCCTGCCCCAGGGCCTTTACACTTGCTGTTGTTTCCTTTGCCTGGCATGTTTTCAGCCTCATTCTTTATCCTATAGGTATCCACTGGACTTAACCTTCAGAGATGATTTCTCTGACCATTCCACTTGAAGTGGGTTCCCATGCACACCCTGATTGTCTGTCTTAGACCCTTATTAGTTTCTTTCATAATATTACATTTATTTTGTTTGCTCATCTTTCTTAAAGATTTTTAGCTACTAACTCATTGTCCCTCGCTCCAGTGCTCCTCCTTTCTTAATTCTTAGCAATTTCAGTATCTGCACAAACAGAACTTTATGATGAATCCTTCTACCCTGTTTAAAGTCACATGGTCACACCCTGGATATTATACCAGTGACAGTGTGATCTGTCATTACAATCACTCCACTAATATGTTGTGTTCTCCTTTGCCCTATTGCAAAACCAAGCACTGATTAAATCTCACATTTCAACTGCTCCATGGGCAGCTATACAGCTGAAGGTGATGGAGAAAATGCATGGCCATAGTGACCAGTCATACTTTAACCTTAGATTCACTGTCATCTGTCATCAAGGGGGCCCTTAATGGTACTCAGTCATCATACCATACTTCCCTAACCCATTTATTCCCATTTCCCATGACAATCTGTACCCTCTACCCTCTCCCAAGGCTTCAAAAACCGTCTCCCTATTCTTTGTCAACTGATGACTTTGCTTCTTGCTGCATAGAGGAAGTTGAAACCACCAAAAGAGAACTTCTACAGGATTCCATCTCAACATGTTTCCACTTTTCCCATAAGTGTGCCCTTAAATTCGTCCTTCCCTTTGTAGTATGGATGAAGCATCCATGTCTGCGACAACAAGAACAAAAAGGGCCAATGCCTCTTCTGTGTACTAGAACCATCTCCTTTACCAACTCAACGTCCCAACGTCCCAATTCTTTCTCCTCTCACTCCTGTGCCCCCAGTGATTGTCTCTCTACTCGATTATTCCCCTTTTCAAACAAACACAGCATTTCCTACCAAGCCGAGCATCAGGGGCCCCGGGATGTACAAAGATGAATTTGTCTCAGATTTTGCCCTTTCTGCATATGTATGGTAATGTATTTGTGGTATGAGACCAAGGAGATCCCTAATTCTCTCTGTAGGATGATGGGCATGGCATCTGGGGGCTCTATGCGGAGCCACTGGTACACAGACAACATGGTTAAAAAGTCGGAACGATTTCAATCTCTGGCCTCTCCTGACCCTGTTCCCTCAGTAACTGGAGGTCTCACGTGCGGAAAGTGAGTCTGCTCAGATAAATAGGGAACTCATCTTGGGAAGAAGGGTGGGCATTCAGGGACCCTAAGGGCAAACATATCAAAGACCTAAGACCCTGGAAGAAGTGGGGCTGCTGTTGGTGATCTGTGAGGGGTTGGTACGACATCTTGGCCCTGAACCCAGGTTACACATAAAGAGCAGGGAGGAAGATGCTCTGAGGTTTCAGAGACTGGTGTGATCACTTCTGGATGAGGAAACATGGAGCAGTTAGTATTAGACCCAGCGCGAGAGGACACCAATGGGACATTGCTACGGATTAAAGCAGAGAAGAGAGGCATGGAGTCTTGCCGGGGGATTGATGGCTACCAGGAACAATGGGTTAAGTGCCCAGAGCACCGTGTGAGAGAGAATGTCAGCACTGAGTTGGGATACGTGGAGTTCTAGCCATTTCTCAAGGCAGGGCTTGGAGTCAATCACTGCTTACATTTATTTCCATGCCAATTGCTACCCAGAATCCCTGGTTGCTGGAATCCAAGCATTGCCAATACTCCTCAGGCCTCACTTGGGTCTGAGACACAGATTTTGCTGACTGGTGTTGAGAAATCCGTCTTGGTTATTTTTTGATCTATGTGACTCAGTTCCAGGCATGATGTGTTTTCTCTGCACATCCAAGAACTGAGTTGTGTTCCCCTGTAGTTCAGCCACTGGTGGCCCCTACCTGCAGACAGAGTTGGCCAAAGGACATCACATCTGAAGGGCCAACTTGTAAACCAATGTCCAATTGTGGATGTTGGTTTGCAACCCCTTACTCCATACTTGTCAGACAATTCAGAAAGCCGGTGGAGAAATAGCAGCTATCTCTCTTACAGGTTTACTTCATTAAGTTGGCCCATGGTTAACATATAACAACATGCTCATAAGGACTGCGTGGGGGGTGAGCTGATGCATATCACTGTCATTGTTCACAGAAATAAGGAAGACAGAGAAGGAGAACAGTTGTCAGGGAGGGAAGTATAAGGTCAACAAACTGCAGTACAAACCAGGAGTCAATAATCGGACATTGGAGCCAGCCCTCACTTAACTGGCCAATTATATTGCCCATACTAGTTATTCTTTTTTTAAAAAAAGATTTTATATATTTATATGACAGAGAGAGAAATCACAAGTATGCAAAGAGGCAGGCAGAGAGAGGAAGAAGCAAGCTCCCTGCTGAGCAGAGAGCCCAATGTGGGACTTGATCCCAGGACCCTGAGATCATGCCCTGAGCTGAAGGCAGAGGCTTAACCCTCTGAGCCACCCAGGTGCCCCATATTAGTGATTCTTAAACATTGCTTCTGGTCCAGCTGCGTGACCACCAGCCTCAGTTGGAGAGCTGTTAAAATAGATCCTACATGACTTTTACAGAAGCCACTTAATCCCGAGTCTGATATGCCTAAGATTTTTTAGGAAAAAAAATTTAGTTAATAAGCCAACCCACAGGAGAGTTGAAATATCTCACTTTCAGATACAATAATGTTGAGTTTTATCTAAAGATGTAAAAGCTAGGTGGCCTGGTGGGGGCTCAGTCAGTTAAGCATCTGCCTGTGGTTCAGGCCATCCTGCATTACGTTCTGTGCTCAGCAGGGAGTCTGCTTCTCCCTCTCCTCTGCTCTCCCCTCCCCTCCGTCGTGTGTGCTCTCGCATGTTCTCTCTCTCTCATGAATAAAGAAAAATCTTTAAAAAATTAAAATAAAAATGTAAAAGCTGAATTTATATGTCCATGAATGGACTGATGAGGCTTAAGATCTCATCTTACACCAAACATAGGGAATCAATAGGGAATCATTATACCCTTTTGGGTTTACTGAGAACAAAGTAATAACCCCACTTACTTCCTGGAAAAGAAGAGATTTATTATTTTAACATGACTTTTTAGAAGAGGAATTCCATGGTCACAAGAAGAATGGGGCTGTAGCATGAAGTATCTATATTTTGCTATATTAGCCAGGGTAGGTTAAGTGATGCAACAGCCTCGACAATTTTAGTGACTTACTGACAAAAGTTCTTTCTCACGCCAATTGGCTCCAGGTTTAAGCAACTCCCCAGGGCATCCATCCTTCATGAAGTGATTCGGTGACCCAGGTGGCCCTCTGGCATGGCTTCACATCTCAGACCCAGGCCCCCACACTGACCACTGGGAGGAAAAGACAGAATCACTCAGAGGTTTTGTAACCCTGTCCAGAAGTGATACTCAGCATTTTTCTACATTTCTTTAGCCAGAATATGGACCTACTTCACTTGGCTGAGAAGTGTCACGTCCCAGGAGAAAAGAGATTAGATGTTGAATACCCTAGTAGTGTCTCCACACTCAACTTAGCCCTCCCTCTTCTGGAAATTTCTACTCAGTCATCTGTGGACTGACACTGGGACTCTGGAACACCCCAAGGACAAGGTGTTGGTTCTTTGTGAATAACCAATCATTTCTTTGTTAAGGTCAGTTTACGGTTTCTGCAGGAGGCAAGACTCATTGAAATTTCTAAAATTTTACTTTTCCAATTTATTGAGGTATAATTGGAAAGTAAAAATTGTATATATTTAAGGTGTACAATGTGATGCCTTGATACACACATATATTGTGAAATGATCACCACATCCACCACCCCACTTAGTTATAGTCATTTTTTGTGGAGTGTCTGTGGTGGGGTGAAAACATTCAAAGTCTCTTCTCCCAGCAAATTTCAAGTATACAATACTGTATCCTGAACTATATTCACCATGGTGTACATCACAGCCCAGAACTTAGCCATCTTATAATTGGAAGTTGGCACTCTTTGATTAACCTCTCCCCTTTCCTGTACCTCTAGACCCTGACAGCTACAGTTATACTCCCTGGATCTATGACTTTGACCTTTTACAATTCCACATCCATGTGAAATCACACAGTACTTGTCTTTCCCCATCTGGTTTGTTTCACTTAGCATGATGTGATTGCTAAGCTTCTCAACATGAAACACAGATGTAAGGAATTCAGGAGAACACTAAATGACTGTTCTCTTTCTTCCATCACATATTTCCCTACCATCCCTACAGGAAAGAAGGCCCATTTTCCCTGGCTAAAAAGGCAGAGTAGCTGTGATTTCCAAGGCACTCAGAATGCCAGGTGCTAAACTCATTTGTGTGGATGGTGAATGTATGTGTGTGCTCACACACTAAGTATATGAAACCTTTTCTAATGTTCACAGATCATTAAAAGATAGGAGAACCATAAAACTAAGGGTGAGTGGATATTTCAAATGGTCATATACTCATAACTGAAGTAACAAAACCCATCAGTACACTTTAAGAGGACAAATAATTTTCAAAAGTTCATGCATATCATACAATCAAGGTGGTGGTCCTGGCCTCCAACAGAAAATCCATCAGAAAGATATGCTGAGAGGTCTACTAATCAGATTTACTCCACAGTGTGGGAGACAAATGGTCAAGAACATAAACTGGCTTCCTTTAAGGGCCCTTACTAATCCCAATTTTAAACACAAGAGGAAAGTAATTGGAGCAATACATAGACACATTAGGCTGTGGATTGAAGGCATTTATTCAACAACTTCTTCAGATCAAAGATCTCATAATCCCAGAGCTCTGGGAAACCCAGTCTGCTAAAGTCCTAAGGATTTATAGATATGTAGTTCCTTCTGGATGTGATTTTTTTTTTGGAAACACCTACTTTAATCTGCTATATGTGCAAAGTTGACATATACATTCCTGAAAAGTTGTATTTAGAATTGGAATTTTATACATTGGATAATTTTCCCATCACAGCTTCAGAGAGATGTACATTTTAAGTACAGAGAAAATGATTAAAAATGTGTGGGAAAAGGGCACCTGGGTGGCTCAGTTGGTTAAGCGACTGCCTTCGGCTCAGATCATGATCCTGGAAACCCGAGATCGAGCCCCACATCGAACTCCCTCCTCAAAGGGAAGCCTGCTTCTCCCTCTCTCACTCCCCCTGTTTGTGTTTCCTCTCTCGCTGTGTTTCTCTCTGTCAAATAAATACATAAAATCTTTTTTAAAAAATGTGTGGGAAAATCTGTAAATTTAAAAAATTTATACATATAAATATTTCAGATGTAAGCATGTTTTTTATTACATTATTTTATTTTTTCAGTGTTCCAAGATTCATTGTTTATGTCCCACACCCAGTGCTCCATACAATATGTGCCCTCAATACCCACCACTGGGCTCACCCATCCTCCCACCCCCTCCCTTCCAAGACCCTCAGTTTGTTTCTGAGTCCAAAGTCTCTCATGCTTCATCCTCCTCCCTGATTTACCCCAATTCACATTTCCTTTCTTTCTCCTAATGTCCTCCATATTACTCCTTATGCTCCACAAGTAAGTGAAACCATATGATATTTGAATTTCTATGCTTGGCTT